>OX418222.1:14234271-14535729 GCA_948455865.1 Conomelus anceps
TCTATGCCTAGCTCCTAAAAATAAAAGCAAAAGTTAGAATAAAACATTTTATCTGTAATTTGATCAAACTACGATTCTATCTAGAATTGAATTGTATTAATTTATTGCCATAAAGAAGATACAATGATATAAATATATATATACGAGGTATGTCTATTAAATAACGAGACTGATATTGTAAAAAAATGTATTTTCATTTTAAACATAATTACTTATTATCACCTTCAATATACACCCATTCTCTATCACTGCAACGCTCCATGCAAATTTTCCATTATTGGAAACAATGCTGAAAGTCATCTTCTGTCAACTCTTTCAGGAGTCTTGCTGCTTTTTCTTGAACAGCTTCTACGGATTCAAATCTTGTACCTTTCAATGCAGATTTCACCTTAGGGAAAAGATAAAAGTCGCATGGTGCTAGGTCTGGCGAGTAAGGTGGATGTTCTAACACTGGGATGCTGTACTTGGTCAGGAACCGCTTGACAGATAACGCGGAATGAGCTGGCACATTGTCTTGGTGCAAAATCCATGATTTGTCCTTCCACATTTCAGGTCGTTTTTTTCTTACTCTTTCACGAAGTTTATTAAGTACCTCAAGATAGTAATGTTGATTAATTGTTTGACCTTCAGGAACCCAGTGAAGGTACACAATCCCACAAATGTCGAAAAAAACAATCATCATTGCTTTAAATTTTGACTTGCTCATTCTTGCTTTTTTGGCTCTCAGTGAAGTTGGGGTCTTCCAATGCATGGATTGTCGCTTCATTTCCGGATCATAAGTAAAAAACCACAATTCATCACATGTTATTATTCTTTCCAATAAATTTGGGTCATTTTCAATGGCATTCAAAGTGTCAGTACAAACATTTTTACGAGCTGCTTGTTGTTCAATCGTGAGAATTTTTGGTACCATTTTTGCACACACTTTTCGCATGTTCAAATTGTCATGTAAAATTTGCCATACACATTCTTTATCAATGCCTACAGATTCAGCAACTGCACGAATGCTTAATCGTCAGTCAGACTGAATCATATTAGCAACTTTTTTGACATTGTCTTCCATTTTTGATGTTGAAGGACAACCTGGCCGCAAATCATCTTCCATGTCTTGTCAACCATCTTGAAAATGCTTAAACCATTCAAAAACACGAGTCCGTGATAAACATTCACTGACATACACTTCTTTTAGTAAATTATAGGTTTTGGTAGCGGTTTTTCCCAAGTTTAATGTGAAATTTAATAACAATTCGTTGCTCTATTATTACGCTAACCATTTTTCCAGCAAAACAAAATAACAACACTCACGTAAATGAAGGTTATGACACAACGATTTTGTTTACAGAAACGAGACTAACTGCATTCTGAAGAGGAAGTCTCAAACTACACAGCTGTTGGTCATTGTTGGTTGGCGCATGCGCACTCGTTCCACTGCAGCACTCAGCATCATTATTTAATAGCCATACCTCGTATATATATATAAATATAGAGAGTGTCTCACATTGTCTAGATTTCAGACCATCTAGGTGCTATTTTAGAACGAATCTGGACTATATGAGATGGCTGGAAGTATCATGCGCTGATCATCTCAGATCATCTAGTTTTCATATCAACTAGTGTCTCACTTCCTCTATAATTCATATTGACTAGGTTTCATAGCAGCCAGGCAGGTACAGTCAGCTACAGACTAAAATAGAGCCCACCGGCTGTAATCACCCATTCTAATTTTTTTTCTGTTTCGTTTCATTCACAATGCCATTTCACTATCTCAGATCTGACAAAAAAATTGAAACTTTGTGCACTTGACAAATGGTATCATGTGATTCCAACAATGCAAAAAAAAACATCAATTTGAAGCACTTGTTCAGCTTTTATAAGGGTATTTTAGCCTATTAAGGGTGTTTGAACAAAAAAATGTATTCACTTTTTTTTGTTGGAAAATTTAAAGGTCATTTAGTCAAAACCAAATGTGACATTAAAAAAATCGAAAAAAATAAATTGCGGCCTATGTGTGACCTCTTGAAGTGTACATTTTGAGCATTCTTTGTGCAAGCTACAAATGGAAACAAAAAAACCATAGCAATGAAACTTTGGGCCTAATAGTCAATTATATAGTGATATTATTATTATTATTATTATTTTGTTATTTTGCATTACTACTGATTATGTTCGATGAAAGTAGTGGAGAATCGGTTCATAATTTATTTACTCTACATTTTATAAATGAAATGAATCCTGATTTGGCTATGTTTGCCCATGAAACTGTTTTTGAGAATGTAGCTGAGCTTGATACATATGCTCCGTTCTCATCTTTTCGGGAAGGAGATAATGGAAATGGTGTAAAGCGTTACTTTTCAACTCACTCTCAATATTAGAAAAATCCAATTACAGTTTGATGAATTTATTTTATCTTATGGAACTTTTTTGCAACTTTTTGACTTGATATTTTTCACAGAGGTTCAGACTAAATCGTATTTGATGAATCATATTAAAATTGATGAGTTCAATGAGCATTTCTGGTTGAGGGAAAATAGGGGAGGTGGTGGTGTTTGTATGTTTTTAAAAGACTGTTATGTATTTAAGAAGGTTTATTTTGATTGCGCTAGTTATGAAAGTGTTCATGGATATATAAATTGTGATAAATCAAATTTCAAAACTTATTTTCTAGGTATATACCGTCCTCCTAATTCATCTAAGACACAATTTATCCAAGAGATCAGTCAAAATATAGATCAAATTTCTATTGAGAGTACATTTCTCTTAACAGGTGACATAAATCTCAACTTAAATGAGGTTAGCACTAGTGATATAAAAGATTATTTGGATGTGCTTTATTCAAGGGAATTTATCAGAGGTATTTGGAGCAATACAAGAGAGGTTTTTTGCAGGGAATTCAAGTTAGATCCTGTCTGGATCACTATTTTGTTCGTTGGAAGAGGTACAGTGAACCTATTTATACCGGTGTAGTCAAAGGCAGAATTAGCGACCATTTCACTGTATTATGTTCCTGCCCAATAGATTCATGTCAAACAATTAAATCAATTGGAAGTGGCTATAAGTTTATCTATTTAAAAAATAAAATCAATCAATATTTAAAAAACCTGGATGTCAATAACTTGTTAAAATTCGAGATTTGTGATGAGCTTTATGATGAACTATGTCGTGTGTATCAATTGGGATATGACCAAGCTAAAACAAAAGTCAAAATCAAATCACAAGCTAAACTTAAAAAGAACTGGATGACTCCAGAGTTGTATAAAAGACAAAGAAAGGGACAACTTATATAAACATTCAAGTACACCTTTTGGTTTAGAGGCATATAGAAAGTATAGGAATAAATTGAATAAAGATATTAAAAAAGCTAAAAGAAATTTTCTGAAAAGTGAATTCGAAATGAATATTCATAACATAAAAAATATTTGGTCATTGATCAATAGAACTATGGGAAGGGCAGAAAAGTTATCAGTTGATGAAAACATTTTAAAACATATAGTAGTGGGTGACAAATGGGTTGAAGGAACTGTAGAACCTTTTTGCACTGAGGTTACTGAAGGAGTCAGAGCTGTAAAACATGACTGTAATATAATCACCTATTTGGAAAATGAGAATGATCGTTATTCTAATATTGATACTTTTGACTTGCCTGATGCATTAGAAATAAAAATCAAAAAAATTGTAAGTGATATGAATCCTAATAAGTCACCTGGAATTGATAATATTTTGATGTCTGACATAAAGAGTCACAGTGACAAATTTACACCTGTGATCACAAAATTAATCAATTTGTCATTAAAAGAAGGCAAATTTCCTAATAAATTGAAGACTTTTATTATAAGACCAATATTCAAAAGTGGTTCTAGAACTGAAATTTCCAATTTCCAACCCATTTCCATTCTCTCCTCAACTGATAAAATAGCTGAGAAATATATGTGTGATGAATCAACAGAGCATTTTGAAAAAAATAATGTCATCCCCTCAGAGCAGTTTGGTTTTCAACATAAAAAATCAACTGGTCAACTGCTATCTCAATTCTGTAACTATATGTATAATAAGCTGAACAGAAATTATCATGTTCATCATTCTTTTTTTAGATTTTAAGAAAGCATTTGACACTATCTTTTGATAAAATTCTTCATTCTATGGAGAAAATTAGCATGTCAAAGGGAGGTATAGATTGGTTCACTGATTACTTGCATAACCGTAGAGTGACTGTTAGAGTAGGTGAAACTTTCAGTCATCATGAAGTGGTTTGCTCTGGCGTTCCTCAGGAGTCTAATCTTGGACCCCTACTTTATCTGGTTTCGGTTATTTCAATGGTAGATGTTGTAAAAGAAACTAAAATATTCCAGTAAGCTGATGACTCAGTGATGGTGGCTAGTCATACTAGTTTTGACAAAGCAAAAAAATTAATGCAAAAAGACTTTGATCGTATGCAGAGATGGATCCATGATAATGGACTTACACTTAATTTTAAGAAAAACTACATGCATGCATGTGAGGCCTCCATTTAAACTTTAAATATTGTGATGCATTCTTTGAATTGTTTGCATACTAACATGCTTGGTTCGTATTGTGATTGTGATGAGAACATGAAGCAGGTTACAACTCAAAAATATCTTGGAGTCTTTATTGATGATAGGTTAAAGTGGGGTCCTCACATTGGTAGTGTTTGTAAGCGCCTCCACTCCTGCTTGTTTGGTTTGTTCAACCTGCAGTATTCTGATTCAAAGAAAACGTTAATAGTTGTTTACAAAGCTTTAGCTGAGTCTGTTGTTAGATATGGTGAAATGCAAGTGCATACGAAATTGATAGAGTTAAAAGATTGCAGAACTCATTACTAAAGATTATTCATTCAAAACAGGAAAGTCATCCAAAACCTAATTTATTTAAAAAGTATAATATTTTACCTGTGAATGACTTATATAAATTCAACATTCTTATCAATAACTATTTTAATACCAATTATAAAACTCCAAGTAGGGTTATACATGAGCATAGGCATGGTGCTGTTTATTAGCATTATGTTGTGCCCAATTTCAATCATTATTATGGAAAAAATGAATTGAGACAATACTTCCTAGATCTACAGAAGGCCCAATCGCTCTCGATTTTAACAGCAATGACATATTTTTTCAAGGCTTGCGTCCGCCATTTTACAGCCAGACCCAGATTGTGAGATATGAACTCAACCAGTTTCGTTGATCAATAACACTATTTTCAAGAACACTATTTTCTAAAATCACTAACAGTGAAATTGTGAAATACTCTGCAAATCGTTTAATAGCTACTGAAATATTATAACTTTGAAATAAAATGTATTTTCTGTGTAACAATGTTCGTTGAAGTTCAAGTGATATAAGGTACATGCCACCCTAACCTCCCTTTTCAATTTTCAATTCAATGTTATAAGTAGATTGAATATTAATTTTTAATTTATTACAAATTTAATGATGAATGAGTAGTATTTTAAATTTAATTCTGCTGTTGCTTCTTACATAGTATTGTCTTGAGATTCAAGCAAGTGTAGAACATCAATCTATAGGCATTGTTGCTACTGTCGTAAATGGATGATTATCTTTTATGTGCAATTTTGCTAAGTTATTAATAGATAACAATAATTATTTTCCAAATATGACCAGTGGATATTTTCAGTTTTGTGAAGATATATCCGAAAATGTTTACTAGATTTGTAGTAGTTCAAAGTTTAGCGAATTCGGTTGCAATAGAAATTTCTAATGCAATTCCTGATTCAGGATTTAGCACCTAGTTTAAAAATGTATGTTTTAACATAATTGTACATTATAATGTTTAAAGTCCAGTGCAAATAATAGGAACATACATGTGCTGCATTAATATTTGTGAAACACAATGGATAACATGAAAGTGGAAAATGTAATCAATAAATCTAAAGAAGATAACAAATTAGGCTTCACATACTGTATATGTTTCACAAAAAGTAATACAAAACATGCTAAGTTCCCATTTGCTCTGGACATCAGCATTTACATATTATGCTGTGCATAACATAATATAAGTTTTAATGATGCATATGACCAGTGGCATAGCATTAGAACTGGCAGTTTCCAGGGTGCACACTTGTCATGCAGAGCTAAGCACTAAACATTGCTAAGCACTAAACCACTACCATGTTTTAGTAGCTTTATATTATGATTTAGTAGCTAATAATAATTGATTTAAAATTCTCTTTTTTATCATGTGTGTTTGTTATTAAAGATAAGATGCCCAATAAACGCTGTGTGTCTTGTTGCAATCCAACAATGTCAATGAACCGAAGCTTCAAGTTTAGTTTTTCAAAGGACAGCAATATTTATAATCAGTGGATGTCATTCATTTCTCAAAAAGATATTCAACCACCATATATTCATAAGTTTGCATTGTTCATTTTTCAAAGGCAGATATTATTACTAGTGAGACAGATAATGATTCAAGATCAGGTGAAACAATAATCATTCCTGGATTTCTTGTTCCATGACGAACTGCATTGTTAATATTAACTTTATAAGTGAATTCAACTACTTTCAGTCAAAATTTTATCAAGAATATGTAGAATTTTACTTACTCTTAAAAATACTACCTATTCTTAATAAAAATTTGACTGAAAATCGTTGAATTCACTTAAAAAGTTAATAATAATCAATTTAAAAATATACAAAACTGAAATATTCTAGGTTGCACTTCCATATGTAGTCCCATGAAATACAATTGACTAAGAGAATATTGATAGTTGATATTTGTATTAAAGCTGAAACTAGCCTATTGCTTCTCTCAGTCGGTTATTTGACCAAATGAATTCATACGAAAGTGCAGCCTTATTGGTAGGTTAGATTTAGAATATTGGAATGAAGGCTTATAACTTTCACAATTCTTTCTTAAATTTCGAAAAAACGCAATGACAGCATAAGAAAGAGTTGATAATAATTTTGTGAATTACACATTGCTGTGATTTCAAGAATGTGTCATCATTGATTTGCACAAAAAATAGCCTAAGTCTACCGGTAAGCTCAACCATCTTTTATAGAAACCTTAAAAGTTTCATTATTTATCCATTACAGTATTACAAAAATTCAAATTTTAGGCCACTTTCTAAATGTCTCACATGAATTTCAACCTCCAAATTAATTATTGATTAGGATTAAACAATATTCACTATATGTAACCTAAAATCAGATTCTATTCTATGCCATCCTATAATTTATTTATAAACTGAGGAAAAAAGTGTTTAATTATATTCCACGAGACAAAAATCAAGGAAGAGACTACTCAATATTATGTATTGATTATTGTGAGAGTTAGTTATTGACTAAACTTTCATAACAACAGCCGATCACGATTGAAATTTGATACGATGAATCAGGAATGTGGTACATGGTACCAATTCGAAATAAGAAATACTAAATTATTATTTGAAAATGATTGAGAAATGGATTGATTAAATGTAAAATAAAACAGGATTCTTCGAAATAATTGTCAAAAGGAAGATTATTGAACTTAAAACGAAGAATAACGTCAGCCATAACAATTACGTAAAACAGGTGATAGCTTGGCCCAGCAGCCTCGATCACCTACGTCATCACTCCCAGCGATTGGGCCTTCTGTACATCTAGGAGGTATTGATTGAGAGTTATGGTGTCTACTCTTTTCAATGAGTTGCCAGTTGATTTGATTGCTCTTGATAGGCTATCAATTGTAAAAAAATAAATATTAAACTGTTCCTGATTGAGAAAATGAGTGATTGTGAATAATTTTGTTTTGCAATCAAAGTTAAAAGGAACTTTTTAATTTTTTCCTTAGATTCTTATTAAACCATTTTTTTATAGATATATTCATGTGACTGTATATGATGATTAATTGTTGATAATAATTATTGTTGTAGATTATTACATGGTTTTGATTACGTATATGACTATATATTATATAACTGTATATTATATATATGGTTTTAGTTATGGTTTTATATGTATAACTATACATAGCTTATTAGTTTACTGAAGATTTTTCTATTTGATGGATAACGATTTAATTCGAATTTGGAAAGACCCTTTTAATTTTGACTATTGATTCTTGTCAACATATTGATTACCAAGCCTCATTGTTTATTAGTTTACTGATTTTCATAATATGATGGATAGCAATGATTTAATTTGAATTTGGAATGAACTATATAACTTTTCCTATAGATTGTTATCAACTTATTCTGACTTAGAAAATCCTGTATTGACATAAGTTATATTGATTATATATAATTTTATTAGTTGATTATTGCTGTTTATAATATGATATGGATTAACTCGACTACTCCAGTCAAACCTTCTTGTGAAGGTTTTGGAGTAACATTCGTTCCTGTAAAATGTATTGTTTTTCTAGTTTAAAAAAAAGGAAATTTGCATTTTGTATTGTCTTTTTTGAAATTAATAAACTCCCTTCTTCTGGGGGTACCAGGACAAAGGAAAAGGATTTATCTATCACTATTATTATCATTATTATTATTATTATTATTATTATTATTATTATTATTATTTCATTATTAGTCTGTTATCATTGGACCTGATAGTCAATTAGTATTATTACTATTATTAGTCTATTATCATTAGACCTAATAGTGTATTATTATTATCATTATTATTATTTGTTTTCTTTGTCTAATGTAAGTTTATTATTATTATTATTACCATTTGTCTATTATTATTATTATTATTTTTAGTCCATTACTATTATCAGTATTTCATTATTAGTCTATTATCATTGGACCTGATAGTCAATTATTAGTATTATTATTATTATTATTAGTTTATTATTTGTGTATTATTATTTTTAAATTATTATTATTATTAGTCTATTATTATTATTGGTTTATTATTAGTCTAATATAAGTCCATAAAGATAGGTGCGTGAACAGAGAAGGATCAAATGTGTCATCGAGAGAGGGGCAAGTGGCCTGTTGGTAGAGTGGGGGATGAGTGAGACTGAATTGCAAGCTTCACTACACTCAGTGCTACAAGTGTCGAACTCCCGAACTATTTTTCTTCAACGTCACAGTCCAGAGGTATTCAAACACCCTTAACTATTATAGTGCTAAATTTACAGTTTCATTTTGATGTATACATCGTTTTCAGTAATTATCTGTTTAGTTCATAATAACAGAAATGAGTGTATACAGTAATATTTCAATACCTTACATCCTCTCCAATGCCATAGATAATTATTATCCTATACACTGGATAACTATACTGAAAATACTTTCAATAACTTACAATAAAAATAACTATATAAGTTATAATAGCTTACAATAATTAAGGGAAAGGCACCGTTGAGCCTGCCTTTGATTAGAGTCAGTAATAATAGTCTATCAGATGTCAGAATCGATTTTGGCTCCAAGTGAAAATAATAAATTCCAAATACAAGATTTATCAAATACATATAGGTTTGGATAAATTCTTCATAAAGAAATCTTCTCATGATTTCATTATTCCTATTTTAGTTTTTGATGTAAGAAGAACCGTGAAAAATGAAGATGGCACGACTGGGGGACCAACTGGACAAAAAGAATGCATTTTAAAGTGTTTGTCTATCCAG
Organism: Conomelus anceps; assembly: GCA_948455865.1. NCBI lineage: Eukaryota > Metazoa > Arthropoda > Insecta > Hemiptera > Delphacidae > Conomelus > Conomelus anceps. The sequence goes on from OX418222.1 coordinate 14,243,863, forward strand.
TATTGAATATCACACTTCGGGAATATTTCTATAGTCTCATTTTTAATTATTTATGAGCATGAAGATTTTGTTTATTTTTGAACATGAAGGTTTTTTGTTTATTTTTGAACATGCAGTTATGTAACACAAAAGAAATCTATCAGAAACTAAATAAATCAATAATGTTTAGCTAGTAATGAAGTTGCTATATTGTAGGATAACTCTTGAATTAAAATCAAAATCACTTTTTGTAATTCATTGTTCTATTTCTTTCACAGTAGTACTTTTTCAACTTACGTGTGGAGCTTATTCTATCAAACTAAACTGTTTATTATTTCAGTTTCAAATGGTTACTCATATGTAATAACATGATCACATGTTTGAATGTTTACTGAAATGATCTACCCTACATTCGGCCATTCTGACAAGTGGCTTGTCCTCAAGCCGTAAACATAACAAGAAAAATAAGAATAAAACCATATGAAACAAGAATCATGCAAAATATAGAAGAGTGCAAAAAAACAGAATAACAAAACACAAAAGAAAAAGAAATTAAGAAACAAACACAAATTAAATAGATGCCCAGGGCTTCATGAATTCAGCGTGTGTGCTGGTCTTCTTTGGCCCCTTATGTTAACACGCTGAACTCATCCATATCATTCTTCAATTTCTAGCTCTGTGCCTCTGCTTCTAAATTTGCTTCACATCTTCTTTTCATCATCTGAGTTTTCTTCAACTCAATCTCTATTTTCTGTGTTGCCAATCTCATTTCGATCTTCCTTTTCCACCTGTGTTTCCACTTCTGCATTCTATTGATCCACAGCTGTAGTTCGAGTAATGTAACTTCTTTTGTCTTAATCTTGTTTACAATTTTCACTAGTTTACCCTTGTAAACTTTTTTTGCAATCGTTCTAACTTTAGCCTTCCGCTTGTGACTAGTTGAGTCCGAATCTCTGGATGATGAGTTTGAATCACTCGATCCAATACTAGCTGATGAATCACTGTTGTTGCTTGAAGAATGTTTTTCTTTCTTTTTCAGTTTCATATTTTTCTCTTCTTCCCTTTCATTTTCTCATCTTTTGCTTTGACTGCTTCCTCTGCGCCAGGCGATGCTGAGGTGTTATTTTGTTCGATCACAAGACTACTGTTTTGTGAAGAGTTTCCAGCCAAAAGCGATGAGAACTCATCACGGGGGTGCTCTGCTTTAGATCTGATTTTTCGCTTTGCTTTTGATGTAGTCTCAAATTGTTCCACTTTTTGTTTCTAACTTTAGGCTCATCACAAGACTCTGTTTCCAAGCCTTCATACTTCCTTTCAATTACCTTTTCGCAACGAAATCCACCTGTAGAACTATTGTCAAATTTGAAATTTTCATTAGAACGGATTTGTTTGCCTCTATCATACAAGTCTTTCATTCTTTGATTATCAGAGTCATATTCCCTTTTCTGGTGATCGTTTTGACTGAAATCTACTGCTTGAAATGATTCTTGCCAAACTTTGCTAGTAGCAGAACTTTTAGAATCCAAAACTCGAAATGATTTACCCCAAACCTTACCCATCACTGGATCTTTGGCAAACTAAGAGTAATTAAACCTCTTAGGTATACTGTTATTGGATGGCTCACCATCCGTCCTTGTTGAAGTTTCAATCTCTAATTTTCTCAAATCAAATACCTTTTCTAATCTGTCTCTTTTGAGTTTCTCCTCACTTTCAAACTTTTCTTCTTCAAATTCTAACTTTTCTCTTTCTAATTGAAGTCTCTCTTCACGTTCCAGCTTTTCTTTTTCTTGTTCCTCTTCATGCTTATGTTCAGTGATAATATTTTCTAATAGACTCTTAGTGAACTCTTCATCATAGTCTTCAGATTCAGCAATCAACTTACATAACTAAACGACTCTAGGATTGTTAGGTAGAACAATATTCAATTCTACAGCTAGAATCAATAAATCAGCCTTTTTTGACTTTGCTAGGTATGCCATTTTCAAAATTAGTTTTCTTAAAGTTGTTATCCTACCTAGAAACTTGGATACTTACAACTGTTTTTGGAGAATGTTCTATCAATATTCTTCAATGTTTTCTCATTTTATGAAGTTCATCCCAGACAGGCCCTCAAAATTGTAGGATAACTCTTGAATTAAAATCAAAATCACTTTTTGTAATTCATTCGTTTATTTCTTTTCACAGTAGTACTTTTTCAACTAATGTGTGTGGAGCTTATTCTATCAAACTAATGTTTATTATTTCAGTTTCCAATGGTTACTCATATGTAATAACACGATCACATGTTTGAATGTTTACTGAAATGACCTACCCTACAATATTACTGTTCCAAAATTAATCAACAACTTTTAATAGGCTGATCAGATATTTAACAAATAAATGTTCAATAGTTCAGAAAGTAACGTATAAAACATAGTTCTGGAATCCTCTGGATGACTACAAGGTGAGGGGTGAACAGGGGGAGTAAACAAAACATGCACATTATCACTTTCATTGGAAGTATTTATTGACACAGCACAGAAAAGGAAGAGAAATATTTTTCTTTGTTCTGGCGTTTCATAATGTTATGTTGGTAGTCTGGGACTGCAGCTACGTCACGCCAGTCGGAGTGTGGTCTAGGGGAGTCTCTTGCATGTATCGAGTCTGTCTATTGTTGGAATGGTGAATTGCAATAAATGCGTGCTTATAATATGTCTTTTCATTTAAACACAGTCAACATAATATCTGGCGATGAGATAAATCAGTTCTTTCAGAATGTATTGCAATCGGTAGTGAGTGAACCTTCTAAATATCAGGAGTGAGTCATGTCGTTATGGCCGTTATGGAATGCAACGCCATCGTTTCGTTTCGAAATTTCAAGTTTCAACCAAACGTCTTGGTGAAAATCTACAAATTTATTAACTTTCGTTATTCAAGTTAACTGTTCATCATGTCGAAACCTCCGGTTTTCAACCCGGATAGTGAGGATTTTTCTATCTATATTGAGAAACTTGCATTGTTTTTTGAAATCAATGAAACTCCTGAAAAACTTAGGAAAAGTCATTTTTGTGTTAATTTGTGTTCTTCTGTCTACGCTGACTTGAAAGTTTTGTTGGCTCCAATTGAGTTGAATAAAGCCACGTATGAACAATGTGTCATGGTTTTGTCAAATATTCTCGAAAAAGTAAGGTTATACCTGAACGTTACTTGTTCTATCAGCGTAAACAAAAAGTGGGAGAGTCTCTACAAGATTACATACCTGAGATAAAACGGCTAGCTCAAATGTGTGAATTCGGTAATTTTCTAAATGAGGCTTTACATGATAGACTTGTGTCTGGACTATTGCACACTACTATGGTGAGTCGTCTTTTGTCTGAAAAAGATTCAATGACTTTTGAGGATTCTTGTACCATTGTACTCGACATGGACACTGTTGAAAAATCTACTGTGATAATATCTGGTTCCAATTCAGATGCTTTTATGGTTTCGTCGGACACTTATAATCGTGCTCAACCTCCTGCTAATAGACATTCGGGTGCTAAAACAACTGAGATTATTGGTCATGAACGTTCAATGTCAAACAGAGCAGATAATTCATATGCATATCCTGTAACTGATAAACCTACTGTGAAGTCGTATCAGCCATATAAAACGACGGATTACCAACGGTCTCCATCTCCATGGTTGGGGCGATCACCATCTCGCGGGCGCTACCGTCCACAGTCACCTTGCGGGCGCTACCGTCCACAGTCACCTCGCGGGCGCTACTGTCCACAGTCACCGGTCTTGAACAACAGAGCGGAGGGGAGAAGGCAATGCAGATTTTGTTTCAACCGACATTCTCCACAAGATTGTCCTGCCAAACACTGGATGTGTCACAACTGTGGTCGTCAAGGTCACGTAGCCGAATTTTGTTCTTCAAATCAAGTGAATTGTGTAGATGATTGTGTTAATGTGTCCACCAATACAGGTATGTCAAAGTTTCAGTCAGTCATTATTTGTGGATCTTGTGATCAATGGCGAGCCAGTGAAATTTCTGGTTGATACTGGAAGTTCTCTTTCAATTTTGTGTCGTGATCTAGCCTGCACATTGCAGCTAATGTCAAAAATTTCACCTTATTATGGTGTAATCCGTGGTGTGAGTAACAAGTTACTGGAGGTAGTCGGAAAATGTGAAGTTAATGTCAGGTATGGTACATTAAATACCGTAATGTGTTATGTGCTGTTATTGTCAATGATGTGTCTTGCTCTGCTATTTTGGGTCGTGATTGGTTGTCAGTGTTAGAACCAAACTGGGCTAGTAATATGTTGTCACATTTAAATAATTGTGGAAATATTAATAGGCCTATGTCCTGTATGTCTGTTGTCAAAGATGAGTACGTAGAGTCGTTGTCTACAAAATATCCAAGAGTTTTTTCTAAACAAGACAATGATAAACCCATTACTAATATTAAAGTTAATTTGAACTTGAAAGAAAATGTACAACCAGTATTTCACAGAGCTTATACCGTACCTTATGCATTAAGAGACGAGGTTGCTATTGAATTAGATAGGTTAGAATCTAAAGGAATAATCAGTAAAGTAAAAACGTCAGATTGGGCTAGTCCCATGGTTCTTGTTCCAAAGCCTAATGGCAAGATAAGAATGTGCACAGATTTCAAAGTAACTTTGAACCAATTTTTGAAAGTCGATCAACACCCAATGCCTATTCCTGAAGATTTGTTTAATAACTTTACTGGATGTACTGTATTTTGTAGACTGGATCTAACTGAAGCGTATCTACAATTAGAGGTACATGAGTCAAGTAGAGGTTTGCTAGTGGTAAACACTATAAAGGGGTTATATCAATATAATCGTTTATGTATGGGTTTGTCATCAGCTTGTGCTATATTTCAATCTGTAATTGAATCAATATTAGTTGGCATAGATCAAGTGGCACCTTATTTAGATGATATTTTGGTTGGTGGAAAAGATTTAGAATCTTGTAAAGAGAATTTGAATAAAGTAATGACTCGACTGAATGAATATAATGTCAAGTTAAATGAGCAAAAATCTGAATTTTTTGTTGACTCATTATTGTTTCTTGGATTTGAATTGTCAGTCATTGGTAAACGTCCATCTGGTACTAAAATTGAAAAAATAATATCAATGCCTCCACCAGAAAATTTAACTCAGTTAAAATTGTTTGTGTCAATGTTCAATTATTATAGAAATTTTGTTCACATGTGCCCTGATATTCTAGAACCTTTTTACAAACTAATGAGAAAAAACGAACCCTGGGTTTGGACCTCAGATTGTATGATTGCTTTTTCCAAATGTAAGACTGCTTTGTCTGAAGCATCAATGTTAGTACTGTATGATCCTAGGAAGGAGTTGATATTGTCAGTGGACTCTAGTTCGTTTGGTGTGGGTGCAATTTTAAGTCAAATTGTAGATGGAGTAGAATGTCCAATTATTTTTGAGTCAGCCACTTTGAATAGTGCTCAAAGGAATTATTCTCAATTGGATAAAGAGGCATTGGCAATTATATTCGGAATTACAAAGTTTCATAAGTATCTGTGGGGTCGGAAGTTCACAATTTTTAGTGACCACTTACCTTTAAAAACTATTTTTGGTGAAAAAAGAAAAATTCCAGTTATGGCCTCATCCAGGTTAATACGATGGGCAACAATTTTATCAGCTTATGATTACAGGATTGTCCACAAAAAGGGAACCTTGATCCCGCATGCTGATGTGTTTTCACGTTTACCGTCTTCAAACACTATTGATGATAATGAAGTTTTTTTCACATACTTGTCAACACCTTTGATAGGTGTCGATGAAGTCAGTGAGCACACTCGCAAAGATAACTTATTGAGTACAGTAATTATCTATGTCATGGAAGGATTTCCCAGTAACATTGTAGATAGTAAATTGAAAGTGTATGCTCAAAACAAGTGTTCATTGTCAGTACAAAATAATTGTTTGTATTTTGGAAATAGAATAGTAATACCTCAGAGCTTACAAAAAAAAGTCCTGGAGATAATTCATTCTAATCATGCTGGTGTAGTAAGGTCAAGGTTGTTTGCACGGTCTTATGTTTGGTGGCCTGCATTAGATCAAGATATTTATCATGAAATTGTTACTTGTGAAATTTGTCAATCCACAAAAAATAGATCAAATAATAAATTCCGTCAACCATGGCCCTTGTCACATGCTCCATGGGAAAGAGTTCATTTGGATTTATTTGATTTCTGTGACCGAAAATATTTAATAATTTGTGATTCATATTCGAAGTGGGTAGAATGCTTCATTCTCGGGGATAAAAGCAATTTTCAAGCTGTATTAGCAAAGTTAGCTGAAATGTTTTCAAGATTCGCATACCCCAAAACTATGGTGTGTGACAATGGACCACCTTTTAGTTCTCATGATATGAAAACTTTTTGTCTCCAAAAAGGAATAAATTTGATATTTTCGCCACCATACTCACCTCAGTCCAATGGACTTGCTGAGCGTAGTGTTCAAACCTTCAAAATTTTATTGTCAAAATTCAACTTGAAAAAGAGGCTTCGAAATGAAAGTATTAATGCTGAACATATGTTGCAAGATTGTTTATTTGCATATAGAAGCACTCCTTCTTCAGTAACTGGAAAATCACCCATGTCTATTGTATTAAATTATGAACCACGTCTACCTTTGTCCAATCTTAAGAATAAAACTGTCACTTTTAAGAAGGGTGTCATTGAGAAAGAAAAGAAGTCAGTCAAGTCAGTCAAAACGTTTCATGAAGATCAAGTGGTATGGGTCAATCTAAATAAAAAATCGTCTTATGAAGGCGTTAAATTTGAAATAGGAAGGGTAGTACAGAAAGTCAGTGATTTTGTGTATTCAGTGAAGTTATCTAATAATGTAATTGTAAAAGTTCATGTCAATCAAATCAGAGAATTTTATTCTCATGCTAGGTTGAGTAATTCACTGGCAGTCAGAATTCCTAAACCAAAGGAAGGGGTAGATGATAAAGTAGGTGATGGTAGAGAGTCACAAGATGAATTGAGAAGATCCAATAGAGAGATCAGAAGACCCAATAGGTATTCAGACTCTAATTTCTGAAGTGTAAATTTAAAATGTTTTGTCAGTTTAAAATGTTGTGTAATTGTCTATTATATAAATTGTGTCCATAAGTCAGTCTTATGAAAAGGTGTCTTGTTTTTGAAAATTTATTGAAATGTCATGTATGAGTTATTATGTACGGTCATGTCAACTATGTTAATATTGTAGTGTCTTGTCAATTTTATCACTGTGTCATTTTGTATGTGTCACTGGGTCATGAACAGTGGGTAGAATTCCTAGTGTGAAAAGAACTCTGAAAGGGGAGGGCAGTGTTATGTTGGTAGTCTGGGACTGCAGCTACGTCACGCCAGTCGGAGTGTGGTCTAGGGGAGTCTCTTGCATGTATCGAGTCTGTCTATTGTTGGAATGGTGAATTGCAATAAATGCGTGCTTATAATATGTCTTTTCATTTAAACACAGTCAACATAATCCATAACAGTAAGTATTTCATGAAAAATCGTAACTTTTTTTCTCAAGAGTTATTGATCAATTAGTAACCCATCTATAGTTTCACTCTTATACAGCGTCAATAATATTGACAATAAATTATGCTATATCTAAGGAGTGGCGCACCCAGGGAGGGGGTGCCTCACATGATGGCGTGACGTCCGTTTCACTCTGATGTTAAGAGCATTGTCAGAAGACCTACAGTACTCTGATTAAAGGCATGAGTTTGAGGGTTATGGAAGTTGGAAGTGTGAGGGGGTAGGGGTATGAGTTTATTTTGGGAGGTTTGAGATTATTTTGTCAAAAAGGGTTGTCCAAAACAAACAAAACAAAAACCTGGCAACAAACATTTTAAATAATCTAATTAACTTATTCCCACACACCCTTTTTGATAAAATAATCCCAATAACCCCACCTCCTCGCATTTCCAACATCCATAACCCTCAAACTCCTGCCTTGAATCAGTGTACTGAGGGTTGTCTGACGATGCACTTAACATCAAAGTGAAGCGGCCGTCACGCCATAACTTGAGTCACAATTTCCACTTAAAAGTGTTTTTTAAGTTTTTATTGTATTGTAGCTAATATGAAATTGGAATGAATAGAGAGAAAGAAGGCACAGTGGTTCTTGGCATTATCTGCTGTGTAAATGTTTACTTCTAAGCAATTAATTACTCTGCTTTTGACACTTTTATGGTGTTTACTTGATAATTTGTAGAATGTTCTAGTTGTTTGGAGAGAAATTAATGGAATCTTATCGAATATTGTGTAAAGTTCGAATTTCCTTGATTTATTTATTTAGATGATAGAAAAATGTAGAAATTGCTTGATTGTTGAAAAACTTTTATAAGGCAAACGCATTTGTTTAAACGAGTTCAGTCTTGTTTGAGATTCGTCGTGATAAGCAGGAAGTGACAGTTCTATATATACATTGTGCCTATATAGTGATAATTCTTTTTCCTATTTAATTCATACCAGTGAACTACTAAATAGTGTTTATTGTATTACGGACTAGTGCTACATAAGTTAATTATTCTTTTTTGATGTTTCCTTTTGAATATTATTGGACAGTTTATTGTACAGTTATTATTTAGTATTAGATCGGCCTTTTAACTTTTAGTGATTGATTTTTGTACAGTTTATTGAAATATCTTTATTAGTTGAACAATATTGATTTATCTGTTTTAAATTGCTTATTTTCTCTGTAAGACATTACCGATCAGTGAGTGTTGTGATTATTTGTGTAAATAAAGTGCGAGTGATAAAATTAAGTGTTGCCAGCAATATTTTAGACATAAAACCCCTAACAGTATAGGTGCTTGCGAAAAAAATCTGCCAGATTAGAAAAGCTTATTCTTTCAAAAACACTTCATTACAGAAATAAAGATAGTGGAAGAGTGGTGAGCTATCTTCATCAATAAATTAGTACTCATTCAGAAAACTCTAGGCTTCTAGAGCTCTCATTTAAGGTGGTCAATTGGATACATTTGATGAGAAATGAGCTCAAAAATCAAATAAAACATTAACTACTGTTATTTTTGAGAAATCCTATGAAATACACAAAAAAAGGCCAAAAGATGGCATTCAGATTGAAAGGTATGAACTTTGCTATTGATTGCGAAAACACACCCAGAGTTCATAAAATAAGAATTTAAATTATATAAAAACACACAAAAATAGAAAGTAAAATGCATCCGTGCAAATTTAGTGTGCTTTGGTTCAATGAAACTCGACTCGCGTTTTTGACTAATGAGTACATTCAGATTTCATTTCATAAAAAGAATTCACAAGTTTTGAAGGATAAATTGATTTTTTTGGTTCATTGGAAATTAGTTTGATTAATCTTGGTAATATAAGTAATCTAGGCCTACAATGAAAAAAAAAGTTTTCATTATCATTTTATTAAGTATTGTAAAATATCCCACTAATTCAAAGATTATGTAGTCTCAATTCGTGGTCAGACTGTCATGTTTCGTTGGCTTCATTACCCAAGTACCAGTCTCAAAATGATGTGGGCAACATCAGCACCTAGCACGTTTCAGCTAATTTCAGTTGAATTCACACCACCTACGTGAAGGCCTTAGATATTTCTGAATGAATGATGAGAATAGCTGTAATCTTCCGCCCCCTTTATTTCTGACACAATGCGTTTCCAGACCTACATCAGGGTGTCTACTAGTTCCTAATTGTGAAATTCTCGACTTTTCCCGACCACATTTCCAAAATTCCCGTCCTTTAAAGTTCTATAATAGCCTACCTATTTTACTTCAGGTAATATATTCCACGATATTTCGATAAACGGCGGTAGTAACTAAGACTCTTTTACCTAGACATTGTAAGGGACTCCTTGGGCTTGCGGGAATGAGAACCCAAGAACAGCGGAGGCACATGAAACACCGATAGCGTGAATTAGTCAGCAATGTTGTGTCGTAGATCAGACGTCGAGAAGGAAAGTTGTGTTTGCTCGCTTATCTGTTATCTCCTTTCGATTACTAACAATCGTTTTCGTGCTTTGAAGCTATACAGGTTTTACAACGTAAATACCGGTAGAGTAAGGTTATTTTTATTTTTCATTTGCTTCTAATATAATACAGATTCAGAACTTTTAATTAAATACGGTATAAATACTACTGTATACTAATACATCATATCCACTCTACAATAATCATTATATCCTTTTATTCCATCTTTTCAGGGGCTTCCGTCACCTAAGCCGTCACGACAGCCCTCTTGACGCCCATCTACCCTTCTTTTCACCTATTATTCCTAATTTCGCTTTTTATTGCATTATATTATAGTAACGTATACCACATGATTAGAATAAGTTATGCAAAAATGCAATTGCTCTTGTAATAGAGAATTTGAACAGAAATATTCAATAGTTTGCTCTGGATGTAAATTGCGCTACCACTATTTATGTGCCAAGTTCACAGAGAGTAACTTTAAGAAATTATCTAAAGAGTCTACACGTAAGTGGAGATGCATTACATGTAGAAACACAACAAAAAGTATAATAAATGTGAACATGGCTCAGAAATATTTTAATAAGGAGCTGATTGCAGAGCTTAAGAAAGAAATTAGAGATACTATAGCGCAGGAAATGAGTGCAATGAGAATGGAAATGGAGAAGGCTAATGAGAACGTTACGGAATTAAGGAGAGCGGTAGAATTTTTTTCTTCTAAGATAGACGAATATAACACGGAAGTACAACAATATAAAATTGATCACACTAAACTAAAAAAGGAAAACGAAATATTACAAACAAAACTTGCGGAAATGGAAAAAGATTTAGTCGATTTACAACAATATGGAAGAATAAAGAATTTGGAAATTCATGGAATACCTGTCACAAGAAACGAAAACATTGCTGAAACTATTGAGGCTACTGCAAAGATCCTGAACTTGGAAAATGATGGAACCAAATGCATAGAAGCGGCTCACAGACTCCCAACAAGAGATAAGAAAAAGATTCCACCCATTATTGTTGCGTTCGGTTCAAGAATCACTAGAAATACCTGGTTGAATAATTTTAGAACATGTCAAGCGGAACTGAGACAGGAGTACAACAGTGATGTCAATGGATTACGTACTACTCACATTAATAAAAATCTCAAGGATGGACCCGTTTTTATTTGTGAAAATTTGTCACCCTATCACAAAAAGTTATTCTACGAAACTAAACTGGCTATAACGAAGAAAAACTACAAGTTCGCCTGGATAAAGAATGGAAAAATTTATGTCAAGAAGAAGGAAGAATCTCGGGCTATTCGGATCCTAAATGCTCACAGCTTGAATGAACTATCCGATAACTCGAAAAGTGAAAGTATTGAGGTGAAACTAACTGATAACACTGAAAGTAGTGACTAGATTATTATTGAGATTGTAACTGTACTAATTTGATTAACAAAATGAATAGTTTATTGGATTTGCATTCTCTTCTAAATAGTGATGACAATCAATCAGATGTGATAAATAATTATTTCGAATATACTCCTTTAGGCTCTGATATAGATAAGGCATTTTTCAGTATTTTTGTTATGAACATACGTAGTATAAGTAAAAATTTTGATAGTTTTGTATATTGCTTGGAGAATTTTAAAATTGTCTATGACATAATAATATTGACAGAAACCTGGCTTGAAAATGATGAACCCACTTTATATAATATAGATGGATACAGGATTGTAAATAAAAACTCTAAATATAATAAATGTGATGGAATAATTGTATACATAAAGGATAATCTGACATTCACGACTTTGGAATGTGAAATAAACGAAGCAAACGCTATTAATATACTCGTAAAAACCAAACAAAATATGTATATGAATATTATCGCCATATATAGGTCACCAAGCAGAAATGCTGTAAGATTCGTTGAAAGTTTAGATGACTACATTAGAAATATGTCAAATCAACATAATATTTGTATAGCTGGTGATATCAATTTGAACCTAAACTCAAATGATAGCATTATAAACTCTTATATAAATACTCTAAATGGAAATGGATTCAAGTCGTGTATAAACGGAAATACTAGGGTTACAGATAGGACAGAATCAGCTATAGATCATATTTTTCTAAAAAAGATTGACAAAAAAATTAACAAAGAGATTGGAAACATATTAAAGACAACTATTACGGACCATTACTCATTAACCCTTCATTTGGAAATAAGTGAGTCATCACAAAAAAATCAAACTCGTCATTCGATTAAGAAATACTCCTTTCGCAGGACCTGCAAAACTTAGCGAATTTCTGTATTTTTTCAAATATTTATGAATATCTATAGGCTATATATTTTTTTAATTTCTGGAAAAAACACGAAGCGTTCTGTACTCTAGGGACCCCAAAACAAGTTTATATCGAGGTTCAGGGTGAAAGTAGCACATCACGACCAACTGCAATATTTACATTTCAAGAAATTCGCTCAAACCCAATAGAATAATTTTTTTTGGAAATTTCAAAATGGATGGTTGTTCTGCCTCAATAAAATTGACTTATTTTAAAGCGTAATAAAGAGCATCAACGCTCAAACCCTCCCCCCACGAAATTAAAATAATTTGAAATTAAAAAAAACTAGCTCCATATTCGCTTTTATCACCAAAAAATACTGATAACTAATCACTTTTTTCATATTGCACAGAAATTGACAAATTAAAAAATTTTCGACGCCATTTTGAAAATGGCTGCTTTTCTCAAAACGCACTGGTTTTTCGAGGTGGATGAGTTGAAATTCGGATTCAGCGCCTCAAAAACCATAAGGAACAGTCAAGAAAAAAAAAGATTAAAGTTTTTTCCTGAAACACTTTTTTAGCACAAAATAACTAACTAACTCCATAGGGCAAGATACAGCTTTTGACAACAATGGTTTTTTCTTGATATCTTGAAAATTTGTTGAGCTAGAAGGCAGTGCAATACCTTAAAATTTTTGACTCCATGAGCTCTATCTTAAAGTCTAACAATAGAACTAAAATTTTCAAATACAACCCTTTTTTCTTGAAAACCCCTAATTTTGGCGGGAAAATACCCCCGAAAAGGGGGTTAACCTTTTTGGATTTTCCTGGCTAACGAACTTGTCCAAGCTATTCACAAGAGGAAAGTGTATACCAAATTTGGTGGAAATCGGACATCTCCTTCAAAAGTTATCGTGCTATCAGACACATAGATAGATATATATATCTATATATATATATATAGATATATATATATCTACATATATAACATTTTGTGCCACTATGATTTTTGTACTCTGGGGGCTCCAAAACAAATTTCCATCATGGTCCCGGGTGAAAGTCGCACATCACGACCTGCTGTAATAGCTGAATTTGAAGAAATTCGCTAAAAAAAAATTATTAATATTAAAAAGTTGAAGGAATTCCTGAGGATTGAAAGTTGGGATCTAATATACAATGATGAACGTAATGATGTTGATGAATTGTTCAAAACGTTCTGCACCCTTCTTACTGATTACATCGAGAAATCCAGCCATGAAATACAGCTTCCCCATAAATACAAGCCACTGAAGCCATGGATAACGTCTGGGCTTATAAAATCAATAAGAGCTAGAGATATATTATACAAACAAACCATCAAAGAACCGTTCAATACAAAATTAAAACAAGATCTAAAAATATACAAAAACATATTAAATAAATTGATTACTGAAACAAAAACCAACTACTACCGGATTAGAATAGAGGAATCCACAAATAATAAACGTAAACTATGGAATTATATCAATGAAATTATAGACGATGATAATAATAAGCATAAAAATAAAGAGCCGGAAATTGATGCAATAGAATTAAATAAATATTTTGCAAATGTAGGGAAAAACTTGGCTGCTCAAATTAATCATAACATGACCATACCAAACTATACATATAAAAATAATGATGTCTTATGTAATTCGTTTTTTCTTAAACCTATAAGTTCAATTGATGTGATGGAAACCATTAAAACATTAAAAAATAAATCTTGCCCAGGAACCGATAATATTGATAATAATACACTAAAACAAATAGCTTTGGAAATAGCAGATCCCTTTTCTCACATTATAAATAAAAGTTTTGAAAAAGCAGTGTTTCCTGATCCATTCAAGATAGCTAACATTAAACCTATATTTAAAAAAGGCGATAGAAATGATCCTGGTAACTACAGACCGATTAGCTTGATTAGTAACCTGGCAAAAATATTGGAGAAATTATTAAAGAAACAAATAATGAAATTTATACAGGAAAATAATATTATCCATACTAATCAATATGGCTTTCAACCAAATAAAAATACAGAGGATGCTCTAGCATACTTTGTGAATAATGTTACAGAGATGTTAAATACTAAAAAGAAACCATTAGCAGTGTTTATGGATCTATCCAAAGCTTTCGACACAGTACCGCATGATAAATTACATAATAAATTAGAGAAATATGGCATCAGAGGCCATACCTTGAAATTTATAAAAAGTTACTTGGAAGGCAGATCTCAAATTCTAACAATAAATCACAATCAAAGTATTGAGAAACTTACTCGTTTCGGTCTGCCCCAGGGAACGGTACTTTCACCAATTTTGTTTATCCTGTATGTGAACGATTTGTTCAATGTTAAACTAAAAAATGGAATAATTTATCGTTTGCCGATGATTCGGTAATTATATTTTCAGAAAATAGTTGGAAAGAGACATTTAAAGTAGCTGAACATGACATGCGTCTTATTAAAAGCTGGATGGATTCTAACTCTCTAAGTTTGAATGTTAACAAAACTAATTATATTACTTTTTCGGCAAATAGAACAGGTAAACCTGATAACTGCTTTAAATTAAAAATCCATTCAAACTGTGACCGGCTTAACACTGATAACTGTACCTGCCCTATAATACACAGGAAAAAGAGTATGAAATACCTCGGGATATGGATAGATGAATGTATGAAATGGGACTTCCATGTAAATTTTCTATGCAAGAGACTTAAATACCTATCATATAAATTTTATAAATTGAATAATATCCTATCCCTAAATGAACATAAGCAAGTTTATTTAGCCCTGGTTGAATCTTTAATACGTTATGGTATAGCTGTTTGGGGTGGTACTTTTGATACACATTTGAATAAACTGTTCGTAATACAGAAGTACATTATTAAAACAATCCTAAAAAGACCACGGATTTATGATAGCAAGAAATTATTTGACGATTTCCAGGTGCTAACTGTACGACAGTTATATCTCAGTTGCATCACCCATTACATATTAAAATATAAAAATAAATTCTCGTTAACTGATACATTAAATTATGATTTGAGACCCAATTCAACAACCGAATATCAAGTCTATTACACAAATTCAACACTACTTAGAAGACAGCTCCTCTACATTAGCAGTAAATACATTAATATCCTACAAAACGAATACCTGAGAAACAGACTTAATAATAAAACAATTCACATGAACAGAAACATTAATTCATGGATTAGATCAAAATTTTTCTCATCTTTAAATTTTATTCAATAAATAAAATTATATGCAAGTGACTATATTGTCTACTAAATAAATTTTTAAAAAATAAATAAACTTATTAAACTATAAATGCGACTCTCACCAGCGCACAAGGTTTTTCCTTTTGCTGGTGATGCCATAATAATTATAAAAACTAAATAATAGTAATTGAGCACATTACTGTACTAGGGCTACAGACGATATACAGATAATTAATTAATTACATATAATTTATATTCAAATATTTTACATATAATTACATTGTAATCACTAATACAAAATATCTTGTAGTTAGGTAGATTAATATAATGTAGAAGTGTATTATTATTTAGTTTTATTTTGTACAATGACATTTGTAATGTTTCTGTTTTTTTTATGTGGCAATAAATTCAATTCAATTCAATGTTGATTGCTTACATACACATGAGCTGATCAAGCAGCAGATTTGGGGGGGGGGGGGGGGGAATACCTGAGTGATTATATGTATCACCAATCACCATGATGGGGGATGGTTGGCCCGGGGTGTTTTAAAATGAGGCCTAAAATCGTGAATTTGAAGCAATTTAATGTTCTGCAATAAATGTGCTGTTCACTTCGCCAGTAAACCTGATAGTTTCTTTTATAAAAATTGAAATATCTTCTAAAGAGAATTCTATCAACTAGATTTTTCATTATTTAGGGGGACATTTTTATGTCATTTTACAGAAAACAGCTTTAAATAGAAGTTATAGAACTTATCCATCGATGTTCATAGCAGCATACTGACGATTAGAGATGATGATTTGATAGGATGAGTGATGTAGAGGGTGGGTGGGGTGCACCATTGTTGGGCCCTTCTCTCAAGAACGGTTTGTCGCACTCCATACCTTTATTTTTTCAGCTCTTTGAGGCCACATTTGACAGATAATTTGGAATTCTACTTGAAAGGGCAGTATAAGCTCCCCCCTATATCATATATGGGCACACCTTTGAAGGAGGGGGCTTGATGAAATGAGAAATTATGTGGGTGGATCAAAAAATTGATTAGTAGGCCTACTCATATTTTACATTTCAATCATCAATTAAACATTCAAGTTTCAATTAATATTATCCTAAATAATCAAAGATGTAAACAATCAACCTCTTGAAACAATGAACAAGAATTAAGCCTAAATCGTCATAATACAGTAATTGAAATTTGAGTCTTTTTCCATCCCTGTAGATTTTTCGTTGTAAGCAGTAGCTCAACTCTTTCGTCATATCTAAACACTGAGAGCAAACTGAGATGCGATAATGTTGTACTGCGATATCAAAAAGATGAATGAATAAGTAAACGTTATTCTAATTTAGCAAAGAAAAAATATTTTTTTTACATTATATTTCATATATTTCTTATAACTCAATTTGCATTTGTAATTTTAGTGTTCACTCAAAATCATATTCCGGGCTAGCTCACGGGCCGTAGTTCGCCCATTACCGCCCTGAAGTGTACTTGGAAAATGACGATTTTTCATTACAAATAGTTTATAACTTGTTAACTACTAAAGAACAAATTGAAAAATTGGTCTCAAATTTTAGGTAGGCCTAACATCTTTTTCTGTCATATCCTTAGTAAAAGAACCACTGAGAACGCATTTTAAATCAAACTAAACAATTATTTTTCTATAATATGTAGCCAAAATTTTACGGGTTCTGGTTATTTTCCTTGAAAAGTTTGCCCATGTCTGGAAAAGGGGACCCTATAAACTGCCTTTTATAGCAAAATTCCAAATTATCGGTCAAATGCGACATTTTTTCTTGCTGATGATGCCCACATAAGTCCGAGACTTGTGCGTGGGTAATGAGGGGAATTATTACACATAGATGCCAGACGGAGGACCGGGAAACGAACCCAGAACAGCAAGCTGAAGTTGCGACGCCCCAACCAATTACGCTAAGCGGCCCGCCACATTATAATTTTACATAATTATGAATTAAAATCACTTTAAAGAGCTGAGAAGATAAAGTGATGGAGTGCGACGGATCGTTCTTTAGAGAGGGGCCCAACAATGTTAGCAAAGGGCAAAACTGTATACTAACATCCTGCAAAAATTCAGCTTCCCTCTAATTTGATACAATAGATATTTTCTGCATTCATTGCCTGGGCTAACAACTAACTGGTGAAAGAAAAGAGAACGAAGAAGAAGTGAACAATAAGATAAGATAAGGAATATTCTCTGTACTAGAAGGGAGACTGCCATTTACGAACAAGCTTCAAGGCCACTCACTGACTTCCTAGTGCTTATGTGTTTGTGTGTGCTGGCGCTCCCTGTCAGGTTACTGTTTGTAGACAAGCCCGTTTTGAGTGGACTGAACAACAACTAATTTGTGGAACTTACCTCTACAAAAAATCATTTAAAAACTTTACAAATGAAGCAATAATTAAGAAAAAAATCCCTTGTTATGAAAAACATAAGACAACCCGTTTTGTCATTTTTTGATATCTATACCACAAACGTCAGAAAAAAATCATAAATTCGTGACTCATAAATCCTTATTTAGAACAAACAGTGGAAGAAATATGAGTTTTTCAGAAAGCAAAGTCGCTCGAGCATAATCAGACCTTCAAAATAAGACATTGACAGTAATTTTCAGATTATAAATAGGTGAGTTATATGGTTTCGAAATTAGCATTGCTCTTATGGAGATACAAATCCAACATGGCCGCGCTACAGCCGACCCCTAATGAAAGAAGATACAGAGTGTCATCCCAGGGTGGAGTGTTGGACAGGAATAGAAGACTACTGATTCCAGCTCCAATGCTTTGTCATTCGGGAGAAAGAAGGGTGTAGTATCAGCTGTTGTTATCATCACTTAGCAACAACTGTTATAGGCTATATATCTTGTTTGTGTAACACAATTATCAAATAATAGTTCTTCGTTCTACATCTTGTGCTTACTTTACAGATACAAATCTAAACAGTTTCATTCCAAGGTGATTCAGATCAATCTAGCTTTGATAGGAAACAAAACAATCTAAATAAAATCTGTGATGATTTCCATGACGAAATACTTGATGAACAACCTAATATCAAAACTGACACAGTATTTCTATTTAATTTATGATTTTTACTCACTTATACTGGAAGGATGCTTTTCACTTCTAAATAAAAACATGTTCTGCCTCAAGTCAGAAATATTTCCATTCCATTCGACTATTCACTATTCCATTCCACTATTTCCATTTGCATACAATCATGGATCAACAGAATACTACGTTTTAAAACAATCTATCAATTAGATTTGATAAGAAATGAAATTTTTTTAAATTAGACGTTAGCTCTAAAGATATTAGTAGAATGGACCAGAAACCCAACGAAAGTTATCCAAGATATTTGTCATGAGATATGCATTTTCAACTAACAATCACATAACTAAGGTAAAAGATCTAAGGTTGCTTGTCATATCACAAAATAAGCTTTGTATAGAGTTGCATTTTGACAGAAGATAAGTTACAGCTACCGGTAACTTATCATGTTCGACCTTCTTAGAAAGTGTTTTTTTTTTTTTTTTTTGTAAAATTTCAAGTAAAAATTGAAAAATATTAAGTTTGTTACAAGCAATTAGTAAAGAGACCACTCTATACTCTATACTTTTGGCAATGATAGTTTGAAAATAAATTAAGTTAGAGAATATTTATGGGTGGGGGTTGGCCTATCATCTAAAAAAGTAGGTCATCACTTAAAAAAAAAAAGGTATATTTTGTGTCAGTTGAGAATTTCGGAGGAGGAATACATTCCAGATTCTTAGGAATGTCCGGAGTAAAAAGCCGATGAACATCATCAGAAATTCACTTACTTTTTAAATGACAATCTATTGAATTTAGAATAGTTAAAAGCCGAGAAGTTTTTTAATCACAATCAAAACTAGAAACTGTCAAAATACTATGTTGTAATAATTAGTTGTACAATTTATAAGCTAAGACTATGCTTAGGCCAAGTTACATGGATAACCCACTGAATAGAAAAATTGAAGTAAAAAAGTTCGGGAAAGTTATTATTTGAGTACAAATAAAGGATTTCAAGTGATGAATTATTATAGAGATCAAATTTTGAATACAAATAAGAGTCGATTCAAAATCGGTCAGGCAATTACAAAATTATCTACTGCAAAACGTCCGCCATCTTGGGTACGGTGATCGAACCAAGCTGTCGCATTGCAATAATGACACAAAATATCGAACAATCAATAAACTTTTCAATCTACATAGAAATATAATTGTTTAATTAATAGTAAATAGTAATAAATGCACTTACTTGCAATAAATGGCGTCAGATGCGATAATAAACATGCAGGGTTGGGTCGAACCTTGAATCTGATCGCATTTCATCACAGATATTATGCTGACGAAACAATACCTAACGTATAATCGATTAATGCAAGCAAGTAGTATTAATTAGAACGAAAGTATGTTATGGAAGATTTTATTGTTAGTATTAATGAATTTAATAGGATTTTAAAACGATTTCTAGCAGAGAACCTGCAATGCGACCTAAACCAGTAAGCAGCAAACAGCATCCATATGTTTTTGTTAACGGTTGTCTACGAGTAGCCCGACTCGGCAGTTGACTGACCCTACCAGTAGACAGACCATAACAAAACTTCACGATTTAACAGGAAACAGCTGGTATTTCAATGCCTGTTGACAGCTGTTTCGTTGTCGGACCCATAGACGATCAGAAGTTGACCGAAAGATCGATCGTCACGAACTCTGTGCGGCATAAATCGGCAGCAGTGTAGTGAGTTAGTTGCATTGTTTATAATGGCTAACATTGCGGAACTTTTACTTTTTTACTTTTACTTCCTTGGTCCTCGCCAACAGTCATAAGGCTGCGGGAGTTGTCAGTATATCTTCCCCTTCGGTGGGGGGCGCGCGTCGGTGAGCTTTATCTTCTGTGCACAAATGTGTGCTCCTCAATGTACTCCTTTGTGGCGTAGTAGGGTCTAGTCATGAGGTAGACTTTCAAGGTTCTGGTGAACAATCTCTTGTCTGGGATAGACTTTATGCTGGTGGGCAACAGGTTATATAGATAGGACCCAAAGTATAAGGGTGATTTATTAAATTTCTCCAGTCTGTGTTGTGGCAGGTCTAGGTCTTGGTTGTTTCGAAGATTGTACATGTGTTGGTTGGATCTTTGTATAGGATTAAATTTTTTTACCTAAACTATGGATTCCAAAATGAAAAGTGACACAACTGTGAGAATGTTACTTGATATGAATAGTGCTTTGCAGTGCTCAATCCTGTCCACTCTTAGTATTGTTCTTAGTGCTCTTTTTTGGATTCTTAGTATTCTTTCTAAGTATATTTGTGCTGTTGACCCCCAAGCAACAACACCGTAACGGAGGTGTGAGGCAAATAGAGAGTGATATGCAATGAAGGCTGTTTTTTCGTCTGCTATTTTGCGTATCCTGCGGATGACAAAGACTGCAGATGACAATTTTTTGCTAAGTTAATCAATGTGGTACTGCC
This sequence comes from Conomelus anceps, assembly GCA_948455865.1. Taxonomy (NCBI): domain Eukaryota; kingdom Metazoa; phylum Arthropoda; class Insecta; order Hemiptera; family Delphacidae; genus Conomelus; species Conomelus anceps. The sequence continues at coordinate 14,264,840 of OX418222.1, forward strand.
ATGTTAAGTGTTTATCTATTATTATGCCTAGAAATCTTGTGTAGTTGGCTGTAGTTAAGTTGCTGTTGGTTTGTTCATCTACTGGGCTATTGCTTAAGGGTGTGAATTTTATGTGGACTGTCTTCGTTTTGTTGATTTTAAGATGTAGTCTATTGCAGATAGTGGTTGCTTCATCAAGAGCTGAGTCTATTATACAATTGGTTGGTGTATCTTTCTTTGATGGAATTAGAATTGTGGTGTCGTCTGCAAACAGTATGCATCTTTTATCTTTGTGCAACTCTTTTGGGAAATCATTTATGTACACCAGAAAGAGTACCGGCCCTAGTATGGATCCTTGAGGGACACCTCTGGTTACTGATTGGAGTGAAGATTTATATGTTACTATTGTGTTTTTTCTGTGGTGATCAATTTCTACATATTGTCTTCTATCAGAGAGATAATCTTCAATCCACTGTAGTGCCTTACCCTCGATTCTCAGTCTGCGGAGTTTATTTTTTAGGGTATCCCAATCCAGGGTATCAAATGCCTTCTGGAGGTCTATGAAGAGTCCAGTGGCAGTTTCTTATCATAAAAACATGGAACTTATCATAAAAACAGGATTTAAAGAAGTCAATTGCGATTTTTTAAAGAAATCTAGTCTAGAAAAAGGAAAGAACCTTGTAGAGAGTAATCATGTTTTTGATGTGGAGGAGTGCGAAGGTATGATACATGGAAAATTGATGAGACAAACTAGCATCAATCCTGTTTTACAATCTTTTTTCAAAAGTCAACTGCCTAGAGGTGGAAACTGCCTAAATCCGCCTCTGCTTACAATAAATTAATATTTTGCAACAATAACAAAAACATAACCTCAAAGCTGTTATTAGGATTGAATCGATAGAAGAGAATCAATATAATTACCTCATTCCTTTGTATACCCACTCTGTCAGGTGCGTGCAGCGACAGAGTGGATCGATTTCTATTTCTTCACCAAACGACAATTGAGGTCGGCGACAGAGGTGACCACATTCCTGAGATGACCAACTCTGTCGGGTGTGTACACCGTACAGCGTCAGATGTGGTTTAAAAATCGTCCATGTTTGTCGTCGACCATCATTGTCGTCGACCACTTCTGGCGCTCTCCCAATTATATTTTGATTATTGGGAATGCATTATGTAGTATCATTTTTTATTGTTCTGTTCCACTTCGGTAAATTATCTAAATTTTACTTGACTTTGAATTAAGAAATAATTTTGTCAGTGTAATATATATTATGTTGGTTTTTGTATTTATCACGGTAGAGCATGTCTTTGGGCTTCTGTCTTTTGGAGTTTACCTAAACGCAGTGGCTACAGTCACGGCAGCCGGGTCTCCATACTTGACGTTAGCCAAAGACCTGCTCCTCTCCTCAGCGCATTCAAGCGGCAGATAAAACAACTAAATGGAGCCAATCACGGTATATTTTTATAGTAAACACTATTTGTTGAGGTTATGAGATATCGTAAAATTTCTAACAAAATTATCGTAAAACAAATAACAAAATTTTAACTTTTACTTGTTTTGTCATGCTTTTTGAAGTGGTAGTTCCAACAATTTGATAATATTAGATCGAATTAAATCAAATAAAATTGGGGTAATTATATAGAAACGTTACTTGTTTAATTTTGTGGTGATTTTTTTGTGACATCTACACACCCCAGGAAGCAATAATCCATTGAAATTTTTTGGGGGTCACGATTATTTCACAGAAAAATTGAAATTTTCAAAAAAAACATTTTTCATGAAAATTTATATTTTCATTTGAAAAATTCATAGTTTGCAAACATGTGAGGAGTTCCAAATTTTAAAACAATGTAAACCAAGTGAATATAACATTTCAAAAACACTACCGCCCCCAAATGCAGTGCGTGCGAAGCGCGCATAACCAAACCTAACCTAACCTGGCTAGATGTGACTGAACCACCTCATACCTTTATTTTTATGCATAAAAAACATACGTCAAGCTAATTTACCATTAAATGACATAGATCAAGTGAATTATGACATTGGCCTGTAAAGTTACCAGAAAAGAATAATTGAAAAGAAAAATAAGAATTGCAATCGAGCATCTGTCACTAGGTGGCACTGAGTAGTGGAGCAGGTATATGGCTTCGGCTAATGTCAAAACTCAGACGCAGGAAAAAAGCTACTTCTTTAGTCTGCCGCATGGAGGCGCTGAGGAGAGGAGCAGGTCTTTGGCTAAGGTCTAGTGGTCTCCATTGGGTAGCCGGCAGATAGATGACACACTGACTTTTGAACATCTGCGCATGTGCCAATTTTCCCCATATACTTAAGCTGGGCATTCACGTTCCAATCTGCAGTACCACTTGCAGTCCAACCTCCAAGGTTGGATCTGAAAACAGAACGTGAATGGGCTTGTTGGATGGTTGGAATTGTAGATGGATGACTAGAGGGACAACTTCCAAATGTCGATGGTGTTGGAACGTGTGTGGGGGCATTGGATCAAAGTCGTCCAACCTATCTCAATCAGTGCATGACCTTCGGGCAACATCAGGCAACTTCGGTTACATTTTTTGGCTTGAGAGCGACGTTCAGAGCTGATTAGGAATAAAATCAGATTTCAAGTAGGAGTGTGAGTGGAGTCAACTATCCATCTAGCAGTACTGCAAGTGGTACTGCAAGTTGGAACGTGAATGCCCAGCTTAAGACTAACTCCCGGAAAGTCAATTGGGGGGAAATGGTTTCCTTACCTTGTTGCACCTAACCTGTTTCCCGATAAACATAGAAATAATTAGGTTCCTGGACTTTTTGTTCCATGACAAACTGCATTGTTAAAATGAACTTTTTAAGTGAATTCAACAAATTTGACTGCAAGTTGTTGAATTCACTTAAAAAGAAATAATTCGTTTGCATTTGCACTGCTTTTGGGGCAGTCGTGTTTTGGAAATATTAGGGGTATTCACAATGTCGTTTTAACTAGCTAAACTGCTATTTGCTAACTTGGGATTGTGAGCACCCAAACTAGGACTAACTGCTATATGCTAACTACAATAGCGCTCCAAGTGGATATCCATGAAACTTCATGATTGTAACCTCACTTTTGGAACCATTAAATGTTTGTTTTGATTTTGAAAAAATTGTTTCAATTGCTAGTTATGTAATATATTGTTCTAAGTTGTTGATAGGTGATCTTAAGATGTTTATTTTGAGTTGTTGATAAGTTATACTTTGGAAAATGCCAAATAAAAGTGAAAAGTGGACTTTATGTGAAACAATTACAAATGACTGTATTCTAAAAGTGATTTAATGTACAGAAGTAGAAGAACACAATGAACTTATTGAAAACTGCATGGAAAGTTTATTTGTTATATCATCATGTAGATATTTGAAACCCTTTGAGTTTGGCAGTGTAAAAAATCAAAGGACTGGTTCTGTTCAGTGTTACCCAACTTTGACGAAGGATGATTCAAAGCAATGGTTAGGGTAAATTTTCAACAGTTTGAGAAGATATTACATGAAATTTGGGATGACCCTTTATTTACTTCAAAACATTGTTCCAAACAAATTCCTATACAAATGCAACTTGCCATCTCTATCTATAAAAGGATGATACCCTGACTCACTCATCAACGCAGAGCCAAAACTACTAGGCCTATGAACTTGAAATTTTGTATGAACAATCCTTATAGGATTTCACCATGCAATAAGAAAGGATTTTTCAAAATTCGCAATTTTAGGGGTGTTTTTAGGGGGTTAAAGTTTGGCCTATGCAAAGCACGGGTACATGGCTTACTGGGATCTATTAATCATATGGAAAATATTTTGAAATTTTTCGATCTGCTGTACACGCTGTTTCGATAGACAAGCTGTTTGTGTGTTTTGCAAATCATCATTCACCTAACCTACCGAACTTGCCGGCCGAGCAGCTTAAAGGAACAGCTGATAGAAGTCAACAGTTTTTAATCATATGGCAGGCCCCTTAGCGGCGTTATTTATGCTGTCTTTGAACAGCAAAAGATTTTGCACTTTACATGTAGGCTACCGTGCAGTCAGAGCCTTGCATTATGTAGGAAACATATGACTAGGTATGATGAAATGTAATTAATTATGCCGGGTTGATGACATCTGTTAACCAATGCAGCTAGAAATTTGAAATGCAGCCTCAGCAGGATGTGGCGAATAATAAAATAAAAAACCTAGCTTCTACCCTAATAGTCGTGGAAGGTTTAAATTTGAAATGTTCATTGAGAGGTGATGAGTAAGGTCTTACTTTGTAAGAAAACAACGAAGGAGGCCTCTCTGATCAGCTGGAAGAGCCCTAGGACTAACTTCTTCCCTTTTCGTCCTAGAAGGTTGAAATTTGAAATGTAACTTCAATGGGAGGTGGCAAATAATAAAATCAAGAATTTTTATGAGAACGCAGCAATGCACATCGGGCCAGCTAGTCATTTTATATAGGCTAGGGAGTTCTGGGGAAGGGGCGTCGGTGAGAAAAATTGCTAATCTGCTTGGGTGTGGTGATGGAGGAACAATAAATTTAATCACAAAACGTGTATTTTCAGCAATATTGAAAAAATCGGATAAATTTTTATTCTGGCCAAACAAGGCTGAAAGAAAAGAAATCATTTTGCAAACGTTCCATGAACTACATCATTGTATAGGCTATGTGGATGGAACTGAAATTCCATTGGCTGAAAAACCAAGTTGGGATCCAGATTCATACTACTCTAGGAAGCAGCAGTTTTCGATTAAAGCACAAGTGATTTGTGACCACAAACTTTGAATATGCCATGTAATATCAGGGTTTCCTGGAAGTGTGCATGACCAGCAAATTTTTTCATATTCAAGGGTAGACAGGAATCCCTCATCTTTTTTCAATGAAGTGGAATGGATAGCAGGCGACAGTGCATACACTCTGAAACCATACATTTTAACCCCCTTCAAAAGAAATGCAGGGACTGTGATGACAGATCAGAAGAGAAAATTCAACACACATTTCAGCAAATACCGTGTTCGAGTTGAGCACACATTTGCAATTTTGAAGGAAATATTCAACAGCCTCAAACAATTGAAAATTAGAATTGCAGATAAGGAGGGTCTTCAGTTTGCCTGCGATTGGATTACAGTTTGCTACATCCTGCATAATATTCTCCTGCCAACAGAAGAAATTCAATTCACCACCGATCCTGACTGTGAAGAGGATATGGCCAATTGTGATATTGATGATGCCAGTGAAGAAAACACCGATGCTATCAATAAAAGAAATGCCTTGTTGGACATTATCAGTGTAAAATAAATATAATTAGGGTTGTATATAAACATATAATTAGAATTGCTAGATCCTCTAGAACTTTAAATAAACAAATCTCACGTTTTTATATTTTTATTCTTCCTGGATTTCTTTGAAGCTGAATCGAATTTTGCAGACCATATCATTCAAACTGGACACACTTTTACTGACATCAGTACCAACCTACACATTCTAGATATAAAATCTAAAGGACACAAACTCAACACCTTGGAACAATTTGAAATATACAAACACACCACACACAATAAACAAAACATTCTCAATGAACAACTAAATTTTAAATCTCACAAACTTTTTGATCACATTTTACAAAAACCACAACACTTCTAACCAAAAAACTGACATGACGATCTAGGAACCCACGCCTCTGAAGTTGGATCTCATAGATTCGAAAGCACTCGGCCAGATTAAGTGAATTATTATACTTATTCTTAACAAATATTTGACTGCAAGTTGTTAAATTAAACATTAAAAGTTAATTTTTATTCTTCATTACTTTCACTTGAGTTTTCTATTTAGTGGATTTTTACCTGTGGCCAGCTTCATAAAACTTGAAGATTCAGAATTGCAGGAAAATGGTGATCCCATACTAAACAAAAAGATCAGCTGGAGTAACTCATTGCAAAAACCTTTCAGTTATACTTATTGTGAATATTCACAATTATTGTTAATTCAGCCAGTCTATAGTCAGCGCACAAAGAGAAGAAACTGGTGAAACTATGTAGCAGTATAGACTATTTAAATAAGAAAGATTGGTTATCTCTGGTGTATATCAGAATAGGGTAGTCTATGCTGCTACTTAGTTCCAACAATGTTTCTCTCTTTGCATACTGACAATATCAACGTTTTCATCTCCAAAATCAATAATGTATGAGTGGTACCATACATTATTTCTAATATTAAGTTATTAGAAAAGTATTAAACCGAAATAATGGCATGTTTGTGGGCTTAGTGTCCAGAATGTATTTAGGAATGAACATTTGAGTATTCAATAAGTTACACACTTCATGAAAGGTAAGACAAAAATAAAGGAACTGGTTCAATACATTTGTATTAATTTAATGATCGTTTTGTGGAGCACTTTTTAATTGCAACTGCAATTGCAGTTTTTTTAACTCAAACTCATGCTTCAATTTCTCTTTCTGTAATTGTAACTCCATCTCATATTTAAATTTTTCTGCTTGAAGTTGTACTTCATATTTCTTTTCAACTTATTTTTCTCTCATTTGGAATTCATTCACCATCCTCTGGTATTCCAACTTCAAGCGCTTCAACTCCAAAGAAAGTTTTTTAAAGTCAAATTCCCTCTCTTTTGTTTTTTTCCAATTTCAACTTCTTTTCCAAAAATGTGGAGTTGGATTCATGTATCTAGAACAAAAAAAGGAATATTGTATAAATATATGTGTAAATTGTAATATTATGTATGTGTGAGTTTTTTTTATTAAGTGTACTTAATCTATGGTCACATGATACACATATACTAGAATACATGGTAGGGTTGTACTTGTAAGGATCATGTGCATATTGCAAACCTAGGTTTTGAGAAGTTTTACGTTAACTTTTAACAAGTGGTTCCCAAATTGGTCCCAGATATGTTAATGGGGGTCCACAATAGCGAATGTCTTTGGATCAGGGCATGGTATATAGTACCTATGTACAATCTAATATCAAACTGACACTGTATTTCTATTTAAATTATGATTTTTACTCACTCACACTGGAGATACTGGATGGGGGCATTTCACTTCTAAAGTGAAGCTTCATCAGCCGAGAAGTGAGAAGCATCCCTCTAATATCTCCAGTATAGGTGAGTAAAAATCATAATTTAAATAGAAATACAGTGTCAATTTTCATATTAGATTATTCATCAAGTATTTTGTCATGGAAAACATCACAGTACTTGTATAATTTACATACATGCAAGCAAGCATTATATCTATTTAAATTAATAATGCTTTCTACGAAACATTTTTAAATTTCAGAGAATTCATACTTAGTTTTCTTGTATTTGAAAAGTATAAGCCTTCACTGGTAGGTCACTAAACAGCTCAGGCTTTACTTACCATGTATATATTTTCATTTTAACTGAATTATTATGACCCAAACAAATCCCATATTTTACAATTATTTTCTGTTATTTTTTAAACTATTAACACTTACTGGTAGGTCACAAAGCAAGTCAGGAAACCAAATATTTCAAGCTATTTTTAGCAATATTGTTATAAGCAAAAGTAGCCTAGTATATTTAAAAGCTATAAACAAAAGGAGACTTAATTTATATTTCAAAAAGGAACGTTTACTGGTAGGTCACTCAACAACTTAGGTAAGTTAGGTACCAAATTATTCTAGTTGTTTCAGGTTTATTATTACGAGTAAAGGAGCCTAATGTCTTTAAATTATCCAGGGTGTCTATTAGTTCCTAATTGTAAAATTCCCGACTTTTCCCGACCACATTTCCAAAATTCCCGACCTCTAAAGTTCTATAAAACCAATTTTACTTCAGGTAATATATTCCACAACATTTCGATAAACGGTGGGAGTACCTAAGACAAAATGATTCATGATTAACTGCCTTTAGAACATCTTATTCTGCCAAAAAAACCCAGAAACTTCAACTAATGTGTGTAAATAGAATATAAGTTAATTTCTAGGTGTAAATAGAGTAATCAATATAAAAAAACTTCAAGTTCAACCCATAATTTTATGTTTGTTTCTCACATAAACATTAAGTGGGAATGTCACATTGAAATGTTCATAATATGAACTTAACTACAAAAAAATTATGTTATTGGTTAAGAAAGCAGCTATCAATTGAATTGAAAGATGATATTCTATGAATAGATAATATGAATCCTGGGAGCTGACTAGATTTCACACAGAATTATTTCTAAAAAATCCCTTCATCCTCTTTTAAATTCATCATTGGGCAGAGTTATTGTTTCCAGGGACAACCATTGTTCCCTTTTAGCCCTGCTTTACAATCACCCATTCAAGAAAAAAAAAAATGTAACAGCCACCCTTCAGGGGAATGGACTTGCCAAAAAAAGAAAAATTTATTGACTAATTGTTCACATTGAAGTATTCTTGTGTTTCCTTGTTAGACAATTCAATTATGCACTCGTAACAAAAGTATGTCAAAATATGTGTTACAATCAATTTTCTCATTTTCTCTCTCCCGACCAAATTAAAAAAAACTCGAAATTCCCGACCAGTAGACACCCTGTTATCAAGCCCTACCGACTTACTTTAATATTCTAGCAAGTTCTTGATTATTCAATTAATTGTTCAAAATTATTCTGATGGAAAACAAATCTGTGCACAATAAATTAATGTTTTTTCGAAAATAAATTCTAGTTATAGTATTAATGTTATTTTTCATGGTCTAATAAGCTTTCTTTTATTACTCTACATATTTAATAATTTTAAATCAAACTAGAAATCTTAGTCATCTATTCAATTAATTTTAATAGATTTCTTCTGGGCTTTTGATTAACTTTTTTGGAATCAATTTTTTATATTCTTGCTAGAACACTCCATTACTGTATCTGTATCACTTTTTTTCACAAATTTGATGCAATATTCTACAAAAATGTGAATTATATTCATATTGGTTAAATAGTTATTTTCCACTTCCTCTCCTCAATTCTCTCTCTGTCACATTTCACTAACAATGAATGTTGTGTTATCTCACATTGAGCACAGCCTTGCTACTGATTTTAATAGATGCGAATTTTGCAATTACTACAGAGGACACTATGCAGTTTAATAAAATACTGGCAGTTATACTGCTTGAGTTCCATTAATACTATTTCACTATAGCCAACAACAATATGTCATACTATTTGATTATTTCAAGATTATTTTAAGAAAAATTTGCAATAACTTTTTATTGGAGGATTTTTAATTTTCTGAATAATAATGTTAATGTGTATGCCACAAGAAATAGTTAATATTAATATAATAGACATCTCACCTGTGCCAGATAATTCAATGGAGCAGTCATCCTTTCTTTTTAGTTTGTCTTTAAATTTACTGCTGTCTTGACTGTGGAAAGTTGGAAGTGTGGCTATTTCTTCCACTTCAACTGCACTGACCTCCAGTATGTCTACATCCTCCTCAATAACACTACTTGATGGTGTAGCCGTATCTATTTCAACAGAGTAGTGACCTCTCTCCATTATCACAGACAGCGTGCACTCCACTTTCTGGCCAAAAATTTCGTCCATTTGGAAAATAAAGTAGCATTTGGAGCTGCTGTAGCACGGTCGGTCTGTAACATTCCTACTCGGTACTCTCTTAGCGAGTAACTATCCCAATGTAATCAACCCTTTAGGTAAACTGCCTATTATATCAACCCTGAGCCGCTGTTATGTTGGGATCATCCCAGCATAATGATCATCCCATGACGTCATAGCCGGCTGATGTGTGTGATGGTGTGTGTAGGTGAACGTGCGTACAAGAGCGGTTCCCCTCCCATTAAAGTGGGACGTCATCACAGTGATGTGTTAGCATGAATTTTCAGGCTACACATGTTGTCTTCAGTGCTTCTTCAGGGTTCAGTCAATTCAGTGTTATGAGTCGTGAGCAAGCATTTTGTCTTCCGATTTCTATTAAAATGATTTCTAATTAAGTTGTTATGTGGGTGGCTTTATAGTACAGCCTTCTATCCATCTACACACGCTCTACTGTTGAAAACAAAAGGTTAGTACTTAGTTAATACATTAATTTTAATATCTGAATTCCTGGTAATCCACCTCTAACCTCTATTTCTATTCTATTTGAATCCTGTTTCCAAAATCAAACTGTCATTGACAATGACAAAGTATTTATAGGACGATATAGACTAACTTATTCTTACCGTATATCAATAGTTTTTATAATATAAGTAACAGTAGCTTTGAATTCTTGGATTTTTTGTTCCATAACGATCTGCATTGTTAATATTAACTCTTTATTGTAAATTAAACGACTTGCATTCATTTTTAATTGTGAATTTATGTATGATAATTGTACTCACACTTGGCCGTACGTAACTCTAGATAACTTTTGTTTTCTTGAATTCTTTACCTATGTGGTCTATTGTATATTCACAATTTAAAACTGACTGCAAGTAGTTAAACTTACAATAAAAAGTTGATAACTTAGTAGCTTTGACTTTGATGCTGACTTATTTTACTCTTAATAAATAAAGCATCCAAATTGACACTCTTTGAAAATCAAGAGGTAATGTCAATTGCGATGAATGTGAAACGTTTTTAAGCTAAACATATCCCATAACCTAACCTATCTCTATGTTTGTAGAACATGGGGTTACAATAACAATAGGATATAGGTAATATATTATGTATGTTTTCAATTAAATTTGAAAACAAAACTTATAGAAACCTTTCCGTGGCTGGCGGGGGCTAAATGCAAAATACATCAATGAAATCATCAAAATTTGATGAATGCAAAAGGCCCTAGAATTTCTTTAATAAGGTAACCATACCAATTATCAATCCCCTACCAAATATTGGCTCCTTTCACTTTAACCTTGAAATTTCATCAGTTTCTCATCAGTTTTCAAACTTTTTATCTTATTTTTGTTTGGAAAGGGCAACTTATTTCTAGCTTATCCTAAGAGAAGGTCGTATCGAAAAACGGCCGTTAATCATATATTATTTGAAGTTCAAAAAAGTCACAGCTAATCTAGCCTACTTTCCCCAATTCAAGTTTTTTTTTGCAAAATCAATAACTTTTAGATTTACCTGTACTTTATGATTCACAAAATATAATTAATTTACAACAAAAAGTTAATATTAGCAACGCACATCGTTATGGAACAAGACATCCAAGAACAAAATATATCCAGCACCAAAATATTCAAATTAAAATCCTTGATTGTTTGCTTGCCACGTTTCAGCTTCTAATTACATTGAAAATGACGCAGATTGTTGTCCTGATATGCAGACATATCTACCACATGAAAACAGAAGTTATTATTATCTATGATGAATACGGTAGATATATAATTTAGAAATTTTCTTTGAAATGAATGTTCCGATTCTAAGACAGGCTCAGGGGCGGATCCAGGATTTTCCTGAGGGGGGGCCCACCGGGGGGTCTGGAATACCACCAATGGCGGGGGGTCTTCCCTAGGAAATCTGTTCAATTTCAAATGCTTAGAAATCACTTTTTAAGCTTTTAAAGCACTTTTAAACTAAAAAAATTGCTGCTAGTTTTGTAAAATAATTATTGTATTATGTTAAAATAAACTTATAACTATCTGCCATATGTTCAGACCTCAAAACTGTTGTAAAGTAAAAAACAATAGTTGATCAATTCAAGGTGTTAGAGCTAGTAAAAGGAAAATGATAGATACATTTTTACCTTAGTAGTTTTCATCATTACATGAACTGTTGGTAGGCTACTATCAATGCTAATGGTGATAATAAACTTGCATTTATAACAGCACTTACCTTTGTTAGTAGTATCGAATGCGTTTTAGGACCTGGATTTTATCATTTACGAATAGAGAGTACATACTGCTGTACAGAGTATATTACACAGAGCTAAAACAGAGTTTGTAATCTCTGCTTGCTGAGGATGGGAGTCGGTTCCTGAAACGCGTCCACTACTACTAATAAAAGTAAGTGCTATTGTAAAGTTTGTTAATCGTAATTAACATCTATATCTTTGCAGGTACCGTGCATTATTTATGAATTTATTAAAATTAATAGCCTAGTAGTTAAGCATTTTGCCTAGTTTGGGCAAATTGAAAAACAATAAACAGGAGCTTCAAAAATAAATTTAAAGAAGGCTTACTTGAAACTATTCGCCCTCCCATATTTTAATCCACCACCTTTCTGATTCGGGTGCACTATATACTATACTTGGAAATTTGTATTAAAATGGAGATTTGGGGGTACTCCCTTGGAATTTAAAACAATAATCCCACCAGAACCACATTTTTAGCGATTTCAGACATCTTCTTTTACTCTCTTGTCAAAAGTTTTCTCTAAAGGCTTGATAAAATTTCAAAATTTATTTTGTCTCTGGGTCTTCTGGGGGGGGGGGGGGAGACTATCAGCCCCACTGTGATGTTGCATGGACAGTGAATACAAAATGATTGAATCAATCATTAAAAAATGTATAATATTACAAAACTTTTTTAAATCGTTTAATACTCATTATATACTTGATGTACGGTACTTAATGGTGTCTGTGATGTACGTGGACACTATATCATTCAACCTTCAATTATGCGCAGTAAATAATTCAAATTAAAATGATATTAATTTTTGCGCCCCTAGGCCGGGGCCTATTGGAGCCTAAAAATTATATCTAGTATTTATACTGAATATAGTTCACAATATAATGGTTAGTGACAATATAATTTTAGTCTTATTAATTATGGATATCTGCCATAACATCACTATCGCCAATACAAAGAGGATTATTATATGAGGATATCAAAGAAAAATGATGGGTTAGAGCTACTTGATAGATTAGATGTGTGAAGTAAAACTAATTTAATATAAAATCATAGATTCTGTATTCCTTTAATCTCACATGAGATTTTAGATACTAATTTAATTCACTGGACATTAAAAAATGAGAAATAAATTGGCAAATGCAGTGGGGATGAAATAATTTGATAGATTTCACTAATATAGCTAGAGTATTAAAAGCACGGTTTGTTTAACACGAAAGTGGTCTTAAAATAAGTGTCAAAATGTATAAAATTATGTGCATTGTTGAATAAAAGAAGGTACTCCACAAACATGCAAAAGTAGAGTGGGAAAGTAATAGTGGACCGAACCACTTTTCAATTAGGAACATAAAACAAAATATACAGGGCAAGATAGAAAATAATAAAACGGGTTCAGCCTTGTTCTTCTAAGAAGGTTTTCGATTTTAAGCAAATTAATACTTTATTTTAAAATAGTTTTTCACTAGTATTAGCCATAAAAAATATATTCACATCGCCTCAAGGGGGTGGAGGGGGGGCGCGCAGATTATTTTCTGTTTGTTTTATTATATTATATTTTATCATATTATATCCATAACAATAATTTTACTTTATTCCAGAATCTGCAAGAAAATGGCTGTTTCCATCAGATGATAGGATTATTCCTGAAAAAGTGTGTGACTGACTGTTGCATAACAAAGTGAGTAACTGGTTAATTCAATTCAATTTATTAACATTAAATTATTATTTATTATGAAAATATACATCCATCTCTCGATTTACCATGATAGCCTAATGATGGGGAGTGTGATTGCAGATAAAGCAAAATTGCGGTTAAGCCAAAAAAAGCTAAAAATCGCCTGCTGTATTACTTTACTGTACTTTAAAAACTAATTTGGTAGTTATTTCCCCTCTTGAAGGCATCGCGGTTAGGCTGCAAAGTGGTAAATCTGCTCATGGTAAATTGAGAGTTGACTGTATCAATACTATCTCACAATAAGTATCATAAATATTTCCCATGACAGATGTTTCTACAATTAGATTTTTTGCATGCTGATTATGTCCACATTAGTCTAATACTTGTGCGTGGGTGATGATTCTAATAAAGTTATTGATGGTGAACCTACAGTTTTAGGTGGGCTCCGAACCACTAGATATGTGGTTATAAAGCAGATAACGTAATGTTATTTTTGCTGATCACCCTTCCAAGTGCAGTCTCAAACACTCATGACTGAACATCGTGATCGCCTGGACACAGCTCTTGGCAAGCAGCCAATCCCTCCATGTGATTCAAATGAAGGCTTTCATTCCAAAAGTGACTGCAGAAATGGAATTTTCCAAACTAGTTTGTAATCTTTAAGTTGTTGAAGAAATCCATAATGAATAATAAGACTTGAAGTTGTTGCAACCACATATTTATTGTAAACTGAGAAACTAGTTTCGGTTGTTACACCATTACCAATCTCAATCAAACTCAGTTAGTATCTCACTGTTTTCAATGAATGTTGTTGTGACAACTTCAAGTCTTATCTAACTCCATTTGTTTGAAATTTATAATGCTGTAACAACCGAAACTAGCATATATCACTGTTTTCAATAAATGTGGTTGTGATAACCTCGTCTTTTTATTAATTAAATTTTCCAGAAGTGTGAGAGAACTGTAAATCATTTATTCTGCCATATATTTGTTGATTTTTTATTTTAATTATGCAAAATCTAGATGCATTGAACTTCATTCACTCACTCATTAAGTGGCATCAGTTCTATCCCACTTGCCAATATCTAGGTAGCTATTTGACCATGCCATCATACTTTTAAAGTGCCCAGATCAATCAGAAAACATGAGAACCCCAGCTTGCCAAAATATGCGGATTTGTGGCATCAAATTTCTACCAGACTCTGTACCTCTTCAAAATAGCAAAGTAAAATGAAAGAATTGCACAAATAGGGAATGAGGTATGTTCAAATTGTTTTCCTCACTGAGCTGACAGAATCATATCAGTATTTTTAGCCTCTTAAAACTAAAGTTTCATAACTTGGTAAAAATTAATCTTGGTATTCCAATTGCTTGGTAAATTTCAAAGAGTTGTTATCATTCATTGTTTCAGGTTAACTATTTCTGCATCGAGAATGTCGAAGTCATGGATGCAATAGTAGTATTTCAAAAGTATCAGACGGAAAATTCTGCAAATCCTGAGAGAAGGCATCGCTTCCTCCACTATTTAACCAACTGTATCCAGTGATGGAAATAATTGCATCAGTGCAGTTCTGTTTAATTCCGTTTGATGACAGAGCTTGTTGAAATATTGACATTAACTAAGTATCTCGTGTGTTTATAATTTAAGGGCTTGTGACATCATTTTGTCTTAGATCTTTCTTATGAAAGATGAATAAAAATTTGAGATCAGGTATTCATATTTTGAATTTATCTTTTTGATTTTGGTCATTGTGATATTATGTTAGATACTGTCAGGGCGCATTCTCTGATCCCCATAATGTGAAGGAAATTAATAGATTTGAAACAAAACATTGTAATAAAGTATCACAGTCATACCTCTGATACGAAAAATGAGCAACAGCACTATCAAAAATAGAATAATTAATTAGAAGAAACTGGTTTTATAAAAGAAAATAGCAGAACAAATTAATTCATTATTAAAAAACTAGAAGTACAAACCAAGAGCAAAGGCAGTAGTATGTTCAAAAGAACTGCCCATTGTTTACATTTATTTGTCGAAACTAGGTTATGATACTCTTTATGGCTGTCAGCTGTGACTGACACTTTTCAAATTCAGCCTAGCATAGAGCTGGCTAATAAATAAATACAATTTGCCATTAAATAGAACTATTATTTGTGATAAGGACTGCTCACAACACCTAGCCCTTCCACAAATTGGTGAATTTGAGCATTTCAACTAATTTATTAAATTCAACCCATGACATAGGGGTGTGTTGTCCCATATCAACGAATTGGGGTAGTATGGCCCATATTTATGAATTTAACTCATGCAGATCTAAGCACAACTTATCTAAGTTTGACTTGGAAAGGCTCTTATTACATTGAACGTGGTCACAAGCTAACCTAAAATTGTTTTGTATTATCAGGTACTAATAATCATAAAATAACATGCATGAAAGGATAAAGATACTGCACTGCATGTAAATTTACAGTTACTGTTACATAATAATTACCATGCCAACATCTTTCAAATCATAATTTTCTGTTTTCTGAATTTGAAAAATGAGCATTTGAGGCAGTGTAGTGAATGCTACCTGCCAGCAGACCTAAGAACTTCATCCATTCTATTTCATAGAAAAAGAATTCTATCCTAGTGCAAAAAAATGTATAGGTTAGAACAAGATTTATATAAAATAAGTAGAAATAATTTCAATAAGTCAAATATACAGTGAATTACTTTGCAATGGTGCAAAAATTGCATATGATGATTTTGTTTTATTATTATGAGCCAATGCCTTAATAAAAAATGAAGCCAAAATATGATGCAACACAACAATCTAAGAACGGCTTCAAGTCAGCTCTGTACCTAGCTTGGCTAAGAATGGAAATGAGACTCCAATTATAAGCACGACTTGACTTTTAAGTTAAGAAGATGTTTAAGTGAGGTTCATGAATACAAACTTTAGTCTAAGCTTTACTTATTCTAGGTGTGTTTACTAGCTGAAAAGTGAGGTTATAAGCTGACTCACTTGTCCATGCAACATTTATGTAGTGTAAATTCTTATATTAGTGTAAATTAGAGTTGTTTAATGTAAATTATTGATGTTAGATTATTTATCAGGAGTCAGATATTTGTTATGGGAGCTGGGTTGGCACTTTGTTGCTTGCTGGCTTTCACGTCATGAACCTGTAAGTGTAAGTACAACTCATTGCCACTAAGTCTGACTTATCCAAGTCGATCTTTGATAAGTCATGTTCATAAATACAGGCCTATATCTCTGTGGCTTGGGAAGCTGCTTAGAAAAAAGTAATTGAACAGCACTTGCTGAAAAAATCCTGCCTGAGGATATCAAACTCTTTTTGAGTCCCAAAAGTTTAATTCTTCTAGTCATTGTTAATGTTTTAAAATTCATTTCAAAGTTACCAGTTTTACGTTTAAATGTCTCTGGAAGATGGGATCTGTTTATACGAAAGAATTAATGTTATACACCAATTTTATAAGAACTTTGCCAAATAACGAGAGGCAGCCTACGATCCTGTCAGCCTAATCTAATTCAAGTTGCCAAAGGACAAAAACCAAGTAGAAAAAACCATTCATTGACTGGAACACATGATTTTATGGAACGTCAAATGTTATTAAATATAAATTGGCCAATTTTATAGTGAAAATTTGCTTTGAAAAAATATATTAAATACAACAGTATTCCATGGCCGCATGGTGAAGTAAATTTTGTATCAAAGTGTAAAGATTTCATGTCACTCTTACTGCACTAATTAGCCCTTAGGTCGGCTCAACAAAATTATTATTTATCAATTCATGAACTTTTCAAAAAATATTCTCATTAAAAATAAGCCTGAAAAAGGACTTGAACGTTTTTCCTATTCCAATCTCTTTGCCAACACTCCAATCTATCTCTTGCATGGGTTATTTTTTTTTCTTAATTTTAATAATTTCCGCAATATTGTTATTTACATGTGTGCCTGATTGCGTTGCCCTGCTCAACTATTGGTAATTGTTAGGGATTAGTTTTATTATTGTTTAGTGTGGGTGATCTTTGTTGAGGGTCATACTGCACAATGTATTCTGTATGATATTTGAGTCGCTGGTGTGACATTATATAGCTGCTCGAGAATATATTGGTGAATCTTTGAGAAACCAAATTCGACAGAGATCAGCTCCCACAGTGAACTTTACAGCAGTACTAAGCATAGCAGCGGTAATCAGCATAGTAGGTATAGGGAATCGACAACTTACAATGGTTGATTCCTGGATATTGTACCTGGAATAAATATTTCAGGGAAGATTGAAAGGACTTTTCCGTTTTTTGTTGTGGGATTGCCCCATCACCCTTGCAATCATCCCGGAGCTGAATAGGAGCCCAATACCTGAGTGATTCTGGCAGCAAGGACAACAATTAATTTTATTTAAGGTACTTGCAGAGGGAGGTGGAAGCAGTTCCCACAATACCCATAACGAATAGTACTGATGTCAAAACCACTTGAACTATTAAGTGGATACTATAGTTGGGCTGTTAATTCATTTTCAATTAACCGTTTGAGATTGAAAATGACATGACAGTTGGAACTATAGTATCTCATGTGCTAATCATTTAAGTAGTTGAGACATCAGTATTATTCATTATGGATATCTATCACAATCACCAAAGCCAGAAAGAACAATAATTCACAAAATAATGAAGATGAACAAATGTAAATCCCTGCTTTCAGACATCAGATTTTTCAATTGCACTTTAAATAATATTTATGGTTTCCATATTATGGAAACCATTGACACGATTTCAGAACCTATTTCATTCAATGTAATGGCCTGACCAACAAGAATTAATAAAGTAAATTTAACTAGAGAATATTTTTTATGTTAGTTATTTCATCATAGGCTCCAGACTTTCCATTCTCATAATTTCTATTCAAGCCTTTTTCTATTATATTATAATCATATATATTGCAGTGCCCCCTTTTTACAATAGGTTATACTAATGTGTGGGTTGGCATATGAAACACTGTATCTACAGATTCGGCAATCAGCACCTCAATTCTGTTATGATATTGGATAAGATGAAAGGGTTCCACAATTCATGAACAAATAAACGAAAATTTTGAAAATACATACACTTTTAATCTGTGGTCAACTTGCCACCTAAATTCTAACAATACAAAAGATATTAAAAAAGTACTAATCCATTAATTACTAAGTTGATTCAAAACAAAATTTACGTTCATTTAAAAAAATTTAAATAATAATAGAGTTGTTTTAAAAAAGAATAAGTCCATTCTGTCAAGTAAACTTGACAATATTATTTCCATTGATGGTGTATTCGCGTTTTTACTATCACGGTTTGATAGTCCCAATTATATATCATTGCGATTGATTGTTCATCCAGTTTGATTCAAAAAGCTATGTTCATTGAAATCCATTGACACTCTTTCACAAATATTTTATCATTATGATCCGATAAGCTAGGCATTAGTTTCTTGTTGCTGGACATCATGGCTGGAACTAGGTTGAACATCTCTCTGCTACTATAGTGCTGTGTTCACTCATAGTCACACAAATTTACATTTACTGTATATTTCTGATGTGAAATAACAGTATGTTAAGGTTTAGGAAGAAAAAGAATTGCTGCTTGTGAGGATTCATTTGGAAAAGGATATAGAATTGTTACTGATGTATGAGTCTAAAGTTGAGAACGGCATGAGTTGCAATTACCACCAGGTAATTTTTGGCATTGAAGTCAGCATGGATTGGAATTACCACCAGGTAATTCATGGTGTTGAAGATGGACATGCCCTCTGACACATCTCAAGTTGTAGTTGTGACCTCATCTCTGGTAGTGGAACTCGTAAAACTTTAGCCCAACTTATCATCACAACCTGATACATTTGTTACTAAAATGCACTCAGTATAGTTCGGTGAGGGATGTCCGCGGGGTCCTCCTCCGGGAAAATTTTGATAAATAGTCCCTCTAAAGTTGTATTCCAAGAGATTGTAGGTAGACCCATGTCTAGAAAAGCTTAAATCTATTCATTTTAGTCCACATTATGGGGAAATTTTTGAATGTTCTATGTTGAGAGCTTGATTAGAGGCTTTCAAACAGTAAATGTATACAAGTATTCATTAAATTGAAGTTTATAAATTGGGTTAAGTGAAAGCTTAAATTCAATAAATTATTGCTTTTATGAATCGTTTGCCTAAGAGCTTGAACCCACTCTTCGTATATTGTCAGTTCATAAACCAGTTTTGAACAAATTTTAATGTATAAAATCCAAAAAATATTACTTTTATGAAGCTAATTCAACAATCTATAGTGGTTTCAAATTATTATTACAATCAGGGCCACTCAGAGACATTTTAGTGGCCCGGGGCAGAGTTGTGGCCGGAGGCTCCCTTACACCAAAAGGTGAGGCTCCCTCACCCTAAACACCAATTTTCAATAATTGTAAATTACTAAATAATTTTATACTATAGTTGAATAATTTAATTATTAATGACTCAATTTCCCAACTATAGCATTGAATATGTATTCCATCTGCGCCTAGTTGCCTACTGTACTCAAAAGAATCTGTGTAACTAATTTGAATTGTTTTTTTTAATTTAAAGATAAAATTCGAGTGTAGGCAAACTGAAAACCATTTCTTGAAAAAGTTGTGGAAGCTAGGGAAAAGGGCAATGAGTGGAACCAGAGAGAGCAATAAACTTCTCTCCTTTTTTTGTGTATCTCTTGAATTCGCATCGAACTATTCACTAATACTGGAATATGTAAAAATATAAAAATTATTATGACTTTGAAAGGAACTTGATTCAACTTGCAAAGAGAGAATGAATTAATTTCCAATTCCAAACTTTAACTTATAGTAATTTCGCATTTACATATACAGTGACGGAACCCCATAACATTGGGGATTCTGAGGGTCCTCCACCACAGATAAAAATTGTTTTCCAGGTCTTGAAAGTGCAACTCTAGGCTTTTTTGTGGTCATCAGTCTCTTCTCATATTATTTACTGATTGTTTCATGGCATGACAAATTTCACAATCACAATAGGGGGTATCAGTTCTGAACAGTAACAGAAATGAGTATTTCAAGCCCGTCTGCAAAATTATTTAAGATACCTTTTCTCTTTTCAAGCCTACTGTGTCAATTTCATTCAAGTGATCGGGGGGACCTTCAAACCCATGTTTGGGGGCTCCGAAAATACTGGGACATACCAGCATTTTGGACCCATGAAGGCCCAAAGTCGAGTCAATTAAAGGACCCTGGTGTACAAACGTTGAAATTCAAAATATTCTAGATGAAGCCTACTTCAATCTCTACTTCATATGAATATACTGTCAATAAAAACGGGCCCGTGTCGTCATTGGCCTCAAGCTCAAGGAATCTCAAGCTCCAAACTGGAATCCCAAGCAAGACTTTGTAGAATGCCAGTAATGATTATATCCATAGTTCTTATATTTTTAATTTGTGATATAACTCAATTACATTTTTCTTGGGCTAAAACGGGAGTTTGAAGAAGTTCCCCTATTCCCTATTGATATAAAAATAAAAAATTATAATAATTGAATATTTAAGAAACAATTGCATAACAGAAATCCCATTGCACAGCATAGGAACCACTATTACTGTAATATTTATTTGAATCACATAATGAAACATATTCATGCACCAACGATTGATACCATTCCTGGATTTCTTGTTCCATGATGAACTGCGTTGTTAATATTAACTTTTTATGTAAATTCAACAACTTGCAGTCAAATATCAGATTGATACCATTCTCGACTTCGTGTCTCAATTTTTTCAAACAGGGGGTGGTGACCACCTGAAGTTTTTCACTTATATCTCAAGCTGATAAATGTATAAAAAATAATAGGTTTTATATAATTAAACGAATATATTATCATATTATATAATTATAAACTATATTTTGAAAGCAAATTGAGTTTATAAATAAATTGTAGTGTCCTCGTCCGCTGTCCACTTAGCCTAGTTCAAATCCAAGTTCTAGGAAACTGAAGCTTCAGAGACTCATGGGATAGTAACATTTTCATCATGCCTAAGAATATAACTGAAACTTGCAAATTCAAATTGCAATATCATAAGGGTTTAATTCACAAATTATTAAAGCTTAGACGAAACCCGTTTCATATCATTGATATCCCACAAAATATCGTGTAAAATAATGTGTGAGAGTAGAGATTTCTTCTTACACATACGTTGCTTGGCTAGAAAGAAGGGTTGAGTCATTCATGCAACATTCCATGACAATCGGTCCAGGCGAAGAGAAGCCGATAAACAATATGGGGAAATGAGAAAGGAAGATTAGTCAGAAGGATGATGACAGAGAAGAATGAAAAGATATTACGAAGGAATGAGGGGAGTGAGTGTGTGAGAAAAATGGAAGAGAAAGCGCACAATGTCTTTTGGTTAGCAGCAAGTGACTCATAAAAGGTCTGGGAAGAATCTCATGGCTGGGACTGATTGTGTGACGTCATATCAGCTATGAAACGTCATATCAGCTATGACGTCATGGGATGAGTAGCACAAGGATTAATAATATGTTACACCGCTGTCAAGTTGGGATCATCCCAGTGTAACATATTATTAATCCTTGTTATACTCATCCCATGACGTCATAGCTGATATGACGTCACACAATTAATCAGTCCCAGCCAAGATATTCTTCCCAGACATCACAGCACATGCTGCTAACCAAAAGCACAGATTAAAGAAGGGTTTGTCTGTGCCAAAAGTTATCGTATTTTGACCCTTTTGCGCTTTCTCTTCCACTTTCTCACACTCACTCGCTCGCTCACTCATTCCTTACTAATCTCTATCTTTTCATTCGGCTCTGTCATCATCCTTCTGACTACTCTTCCTTTCTCATTTCCCCATCTTGTTTATCGGCTTCTCTTCCCCTGGACCGATTATTATTATCGAATGTTACATGAATGACTCGACCCTTCTCTATAGACAAGCGATAATAATTCTCACACATTATTTTTCACGATATTTTGTTGGATATTTATGATATGAAACGGGTTTTATCCAAGCGTTAATAACTTAATAGTGAATTAAACTCTTATGATATTGCAATCTATTTTGCAAGTTTAATTATCCAGTTATATTATTAGGCCGAATGAAAATGTTACTATTCCATGAATCTGTGAAGCTTCGGTTTCCTAGAATGCGGATTTGATCTAGGTGGACAGCGAAAAAGGCTACATACACTACAATTTATAAAGTCAATTTGCTTTCAAAATATAGTTTATAATGATATGATATTATAATATTCTGGATTTCTTGTTCCATGACGAACTGCGTTGTTAATATTAACTTCTCATATGAAATTTAACGACTTGCAGTCAAATATTTGTTAAGAATAAGTATAACTCACTTAATCTGTAGGCCGAGCGCTTTCGAATCTATGATCTGAGATCATCTTGGCTCATGTTCCAAGTGAATAATGAGAGAAGTTTGCTAAAACTGTTTACTTATGATTGAATTGCAAACTCTGTCATCGCAAAACATTACATAGACCTACAAGATAAAGATGGAGAAATTTTTTCCTAAAGTTGGGTTCAAACATATTTCATCACTTAACAATCAATTTGAGGTAATTTTATCATTTGAACTTTTTTTAAAGGCGCCAATGATGAGCTGTTTAGCTAGAAACGTGCCCATGATTGGAATGGGACATGCTTCTTATTAGTACTGAATATACAATATACAAGAAATGTTCATGAATTCTTGTAAAATTTTTCCATAGTATGTTTTCCCATTACAGAATTAAAAACATTTTGTGGTTACATGACTCATGACTATTTGAATGTTTGTGGCAGTCTATCCTGAGGCGTGGCTTGTTTGCATAGAAATTATGTTTAATATTACTAATTACTATATGCTTGAAAATGGGACGTGAATTAAACACATGACAGAAATGTAACCCTTCATTTAGGGAAAAGTTAATTTTACTTTTAAAAATGCCCAAAATCTTTTCCACTCAAACCACCTCATTTTCAGCACATCTCACTCCAAAGGGAATGGGTTTTATTTGGGATAGCACTTTTGACTCAATTTTCATAACAAAATCGATATCTGAAGATGAAAATGCAACGTTAAAAAGTTGCAAATTTTTCACATCCCTCAGAAGTCACCCCTTCTGAAGCGATTCCAGCATTCGCCCATGTTCAATATTAACCTCCAACTATGAGAAGCCTAAATTTCTCATAAAAACAAAATTTTTAAATATCATTTTCTTAACATGCGTTCCTTCATACACTCCTCTTATTTCCAATCACAAGAACAGAACATTTTCCCTGAATTAATTTTTTTTTAAATTATTTTTCGTTAAATCACCCCCCACCCCTAAACAAGCAATATGTCAAAATCACAAAACAATTTTAAACACCATTCCACCCAGCCCAAAGAGTGCTACAAATTAAAAAAAAGTAATTTTTTCAATATAGTATCTCAAAATTAAAAATTTGCACATTATTGACCCTAAAACTCTTCCGTTCAGATTTCCAAAAAAATTTTCAAGGTTAAAACACCTCTAAAATCTACTTAATTTTTGGCTGTAACTTTGGCAAAACCTGAAAGTGTCATTTAAAATTTCTCTCGGGGAAACCGATTTTATCTTTTTATTATAAGTAGTTTTCGAGTTGCTGTTATTCAACAACTGTCAAAACCCTTATAATTTCATGTAAGCTCAAACAAATCTTCCAAAAAACGTAGATTGGTACCTTTTGAATACCACCTTAACCTTACCTTTTGAATGTGAGACTCCAGACTATCAGAAACGTCATCTAGTCGCCCAACAATGCAATGGGAAAATGACTAATTTTTAATTTCATGCAATTATTATTTAACAATTTATTTATTAACATTCAAATGGCTCTAACTAGGGGAATTTTGTGCAATAAAGTGTGTAAAACATCATGCTCTTTGAATCCTGCTATAATTCTCCCTCACTCCTCATTTACATACTTTTGACAGAGCTGATCAAAAATCTGGAATTCTTTTTATTAAAATTTACCAGTTATTAAGAGATTTAACTCAGGAACTATATGTGGAATAGAGTATAGTACACAGTTACCAGGACCCGACCAATTTATTAGAAATACTAATAATAACAATTATTATCAGTAGGCATATTATGTACTATTTAAGTGCTTTGATTTCTATAAATATCATATTATGCAATTCGCAAAAAATGCACATTGGCAGTTTTGAAAAAGAGTCTCGGTTCTTCTTCTTGTTTAGCAGATCTCATATTTTCTCTCAGTATTTTTTAATATTTTTTCAATTCGCTGATTCAAAATAATATAAAAAGAGTCAAATCACGAATGTAAACGTCAACGCTTGCACTGTAGAAATAAAGTGGATTTTTTGTTTTCAAAATGAACCAGCTGTGCAGTGTTTTGATTTCCACAAGCCGAAACTACATAGAGCCAGCCTATTATTCACATTACAACTATTTTTATATTCGACCCACAAACTTGAAAACCAATAGCCATCTCACTTGGACTATGAGGAAGCTATATACTGTAGCAAGTTTCAAGTCTAGAATATTCATTTCAAGAGTTAGATCATGGACGGCAGACAACGGCAGAATTTCAATAAGGCCCTGTTGGGTCCTTAATAATATATCCTAAAGAATTCACTGAACATCTGAGCAACGGACCCCTTGACCCTAAAAAATTTCTGTGTACGATAAAATTTATTGGTCCATGTGAATCGAGTCTTGGATGGACAGACTACCACTACTACCTTTTAAATTTGTCATTTCTTTACAGATAATAATAAATGCCTTTAGTGACACATGATAAATGTACAGCTCAGGGAATACTTTGATCCCCTTAGTTGCATTGTCTCTTCATTTTAGCAACATGCCATTGTATAGGAATTGAATGTAGCCTATACATGGGTTTATAGATATGGAACTAGGCTATATGGTCGCAAAATCGAATAAGATGACTCAATTGACTCGCCAGAGGCTCAAAAAACTAGATTTCTTGTTTTCATAATAAATAGTAGTGAAACTATATTCTTGAAAATTCCATCACAATTGATAAAATGGCAAAAAATTGAAAAAGTCCAAAATGTTTTGTGTTTATGGAAGTGAAGGCCCGTGCCCATGAGATGGAAAACTGGTAATTTAAATTTAGCGCCCTCTTATACATAATACAGAGCTGTTAAGATGCTATTTGTGTAACTAGAGCGAAAAGTGTGGGTTTTCTGCGCCGAGAAAAACAGTTTTTTCATGAGCTGAAGGCGAGTGAAAAAAGTTTCTCGAGTGCAGAAACAATACTTTGCGCTCGAATTACACATTAAATTTTATCTACAGTAATGTATAAAGCAATTTAAATAGAACAAAACAGGACATACATAACCTGTCAATTCCTCACATAACCTTTCTTTGAATCAAATCGATTTCAACAACTACAGCTGACTGTATTTCGTAGCTGAAGCAGAGTAGCCAACCTATTTTTGAATGCAGAATAGGGAACCAGCGTTTTACATGCTGACCATTTTGTGTTGTTAGGTTGCAAATCTGGAGTGCGGAAAAGTAATTTAAAAGTACGTTAATAATATACAATAACCAATAATATAAATGAAATTCTCCAAAGAGCTATTCTCCATACTATCTATTGGTCAATATTAACCTACATTAAAAATTCCATGTACAAAACATTGTAAGAAAAAATGAGGAGTTTAAAGGAATGCAATAACTTGACTTACTATTTGGATGAAAGATCATTTTTATTTACACATAGTCAGATTGAATGAACATTTTTTCGATTAGCTAAAATTATTGATTTATTCGTTTCTGATTGATTTCTTTTGTGGGACATAGGCCTAACTAATTAGTGCTTGTTGTAAGTAATTTGTGTAAATAAAGTGCGAGTGTTATTTTAGTGTTGCCAGCATTCTTTTAGAGATAGAACCCGCAACAGGAATGAAAACTAGTAACTAAATTCAAGCATCATGAAAATAATACAGTAGGCTACATGATAAGAAAAAATGAGTAATAAATGCCATTTCAGAAGGAATTATAATATTCGGAATAATTATGCTATTGACTATTTGTACTCTCAAAACTTTTCATTCATATTATTTTTATTTAATTCTACTTCTATTGTATTATAATTCAATATATGAGATGATTATAATATAATAGAAAAAGGCTTGAATAGAAATTATAAGAATGGAGTCTTGAGACTATATGATGAAATAACTCACACAAAAAAATATTCACTTGTTAAATTTATTTTATTCATTCTTGTTGGCCAGGCCATAAGATTGAATGAAATAGGTTCTGAAATCGTGACAATGGTTTCCACATTTAAAGTGCAATTGAAAAATCTGATGTCTGAAAGCAGGGATTTACATTTGTTTATCTATACTGTTTTGTGAATTATTGTTCTTCCTGGCTTTGGTGATTTCGATAGATATCCATAATGAATAATACTGATGTCTCAACTACTTCAATGATTAGCACATGAGATACTATAGTTCCATCTGTCATGTCATTTTCAATCTCAAACGGTAAATTGAAAATGAATTGACAGCACAACTATAGTATCCACTTGATAGTTCAAGTGGTTTTGACATCAGTACTATTCGTTATTGGTATTGTGGGAACTACTTCCACCTCCCTCTGCAATTACCTGATATAGAATTAATTGTTGTCCTTGCTGCCGGAATCACTCAGGTATTAGGCTCTTATTCAGCTCCGGGATGATTGCAAGGGTGATGGGGCATCCCACAACGAAAAACGGAAAAGTCCTTTCAATCTTCCCTGAAATATTTATTCCAGGTACGATATCCAGGAATCAATCGTTGTAAGTTGTCGAATCCCTATGCCTACTATGCTGATGACCGCTGCTACGCTTAGTTCTGCTATAAAGTTCACTGTGGGAGCTGATCTCTGTCGAATTTGGTCTCTCAAAGATTCAACAATATATCCTCGAGCAGCTATATAATGCCTCACCGGCGACTCAAATATCATACAGAATACATTGTGCAGTATGACCCTCAACAAAGATCACCCACAGTAAAAAATAATAAAACTAATTCCTAACAATTACCAATAGTCGAGGAGGGCAACGCAATCAGGCACATTTTTAAATAACAATATTGCGGAATTTATTAAAATTAAGAAAAAAAAATAACCCGTGCAAGAGATAGATTGAAATGTTGGCAATGAGATTGCAATAGGAAAAAAAGTTCGTCCTTTATTCAGACTTATTTTGTGAAAAGTTCATGAATTGATAAATAATAATTTTGTTGAGCCGACCTAAGGGCAAGTGCAGTAAGAGAAAGAAAGATGAAATCTTTACACTTTGATACAAAATTTACTTCACCATGCGGCCATGGAATTCTGTTGTATTTAATATATTTTTTCAAAGCACATTTTCACTGTAAAATTGGCCAATTTATATTTAATAACATTTGACGTTCCATAAAATCACGTGTTCCAGTCAATGAGTGGTTTTTTCTACTTGGTTTTTGTCCTTTGGCAACTTGAATTAGATTAGGCTGACAGGATCGTAGGCTGCCTCTCGTTATTTGGCAAAGTTCTTATAAAATTGGTGTATCACATTAATTCTTTCCTATAAACAGATTCCATCTTCCAGGGACATTTAAACGTAAAAGATTTATGACCACGTAGCTTGTGACCACGTCACAAGAGCCTTTCCAAGTCAAAATTAGATAAGTCCTGCTTAGATCTACATGATTAAATTCATAAATACGGGCCATACTACCCCAATTCGTTGATATGGGACAACACACCCCTATGTCATGGGTTGAATGTAATAAATTAGTTGAAATGCTCAAATTCACCAATTTGTGGAAGGGCTAGGTGTTGTGAGCAGTCCTTATCACAAATAATAGTTCTATTTAATGGAAAATTGTATTTATTTATTAGCCAGCTCTATGCTAGGCTGAATTTGAAAAGAGTCAGTCACAGCTGACTGCCATAAAGAGTATCATAACCTAGTTTCGACAAATAAATGTAAACAATGGGCCGTTCTTTTGAACATACTACTGCCTTTGCTCTTGGTTTGTACTTCTAGTTTTTTAATAATGAATTAATTTGTTCTACTATTTTCTTTTATAGAACCAGTTTCTTCTAATTAATCATTCTATTTTTGATAGTGCTGTTGCTCATTTTTCGTATCAGAGGTATGACTGTGATACTTTATTACAATGTTTTGTTTCAAATCTATTAATTTCCTTCACATTATGGGGATCGGAGAATGCGCCCTGACAGTATCTAACATAATATCACAATGACCAAAATCAAAAAGATAAATTCAAAATATGAATACCTGATCTCAAATTTTTATTCATCTTTCATAAGAAAGATCTAAGACAAAATTATGTCACAAGCCCTTAAATTATAAACACACGAGATACTTAGTTAATGTCAATATTTCAACAAGCTCTGTCATCAAACGGAATTAAACAGAACTGCACTGATGCAATTATTTCCATCACTGGATACAGTGGTTAAATAGTGGAGGAAGCGATGCCTTCTCTCAGGGTTTGCAGAATTTTCCGTCTGATACTTTTGAAATACTACTATTGCATCCATGACTTCGACATTCTCGATGCAGAAATAGTTAACCTGAAACAATGAATGATAACAACTCTTTGAAATTTACCAAGCAATTGGAATACCAAGATTAATTTTTACCAAGTTATGAAACTGCAGAGTTTTAAGAGGCTAAAAATACTGATATGATTCTGTCAGCTCAGTGAGGAAAACAATTTGAACATACCTCATTCCCTATTTGTGCAATTCTTTCATTTTACTTTGCTATTTTGAAGAGGTACAGTCTGGTAGAAATTTGATGCCACAAATCCGCATATTTTGGCAAGCTGGGGTTTTAATGTTTTCTGATTGATCTGGGCACTTTAAAAGTATGATGGCATGGTCAAATAGCTACCTAGATATTGGCAAGTGGGATAGAACTGATGCCACTTAATGAGTGAGTGAATGAAGTTCAATGCATCTAGATTTTGCATAATTAAAATAAAAAATCAACAAATATATGGCAGAATAAATGATTTACAGTTCTCTCACACTTCTGGAAAATTTAATTAATAAAAAGACGAGGTTATCACAACCACATTTATTGAAAACAGTGATATATACTAGTTTCGGTTGTTACAGCATTATAAATTTCAAACAAATGGAGTTAGATAAGACTTGAAGTTGTCACAACAACATTCATTGAAAACAGTGAGATACTAACTGAGTTTGATTGAGATTGGTAATGGTGTAACAACCGAAACTAGTTTCTCAGTTTACAATAAATATGTGGTTGCAACAACTTCAAGTCTTATCATTCATTATGGATTTCTTCAACAACTTAAAGATTACAAATTAGTTTGGAAAATTCCATTTCTGCAGTCACTTTTGGAATGAAAGCCTTCATTTGAATCACATGGAGGGATTGGCTGCTTGCCAAGAGCTGTGTCCAGGCGATCACGATGTTCAGTCATGAGTGTTTGAGACTGCACTTGGAAGGGTGATCAGCAAAAATAACATTACGTTATCTGCTTTATAACCACATATCTAGTGGTTCGGAGCCCACCTAAAACTGTAGGTTCACCATCAATAACTTTATTAGAATCATCACCCACGCACAAGTATTAGACTAATGTGGACATAATCAGCATGCAAAAAATCTAATTGTAGAAACATCTGTCATGGGAAATATTTATGATACTTATTGTGAGATAGTATTGATACAGTCAACTCTCAATTTACCATGAGCAGATTTACCACTTTGCAGCCTAACCGCGATGCCTTCAAGAGGGGAAATAACTACCAAATTAGTTTTTAAAGTACAGTAAAGTAATACAGCAGGCGATTTTTAGCTTTTTTTGGCTTAACCGCAATTTTGCTTTATCTGCAATCACACTCCCCATCATTAGGCTATCATGGTAAATCGAGAGATGGATGTATATTTTCATAATAAATAATAATTTAATGTTAATAAATTGAATTGAATTAATCAGTTACTCACTTTGTTATGCAACAGTCAGTCACACACTTTTTCAGGAATAATCCTATCATCTGATGGAAACAGCCATTTTCTTGCAGATTCTGGAATAAAGTAAAATTATTGTTATGGATATAATATGATAAAATATAATAGCCTATAATAAAACAAACAGAAAATAATATGCGCGCCCCCCCTCCACCCCCTTGAGGCGATGTGAAGATATTTTTTATGGCTAATACTAGTGAAAAACTATTTTAAAATAAAGTATTAATTTGCTTAAAATCGAAAACCTTCTTAGAAGAACAAGGCTGAACCCGTTTTATTATTTTCTATCTTGCCCTGTATATTTTGTTTTATGTTATAATTGAAAAGTGGTTCGGTCCACTATTACTTTCCCACTCTACTTTTGCATGTTTGTGGAGTAGCTTCTTTTATTCAACAATGCACATAATTTTATACATTTTGACACTTATTTTAAGACCACTTTCGTGTTAAACAAACCGTGCTTTTAATACTCTAGCTATATTAGTGAAATCTATCAAATTATTTCATCCCCACTGCATTTGCCAATTTATTTCTCATTTTTTAATGTCCAGTGAATTAAATTAGTATCTAAAATCTCATGTAAAATTAAAGGAATACAGAATCTATGATTTTATATTAAATTAGTTTTACTTCACACATCTAATCTATCAAGTAGCTGTAACCCATCATTTTTCTTTGATATCCTCATATTATTATCCTCTTTGTATTGGCGATAGTGATGTTATGGCAGATATTCATAATTAATAAGACTAAAATTATATTGTCACTAACCATTATATTGTGTACCATATTCAGTATAAATACTAGATATAATTTTTAGGCTCCAATAGGCCCCGGCCTGGGGGCGCAAAAATTAATATCTTTTTAATTTGAATTATTTACTGCGCATAATTGAAGGTTGAATGATATAGTGTCCACGTACATCACAGACACCATTAAGTACCGTACATCAAGTATATAATGAGTATTAAATGATTTAAAAAAGTTTTGTAATATTATACATTTTTTAATGATTGATTCAATCATTTTGTATTCACTGTCCATGCAACATCACAGTGGCTGATAGTCTCCCCCCAGAAGACCCAGAGACAAAATAAAATTTAATTTAATTTAATTTTGAAATTTTATCAAACCTTTAGAGAAAACTTTTGACAAGAGAGTAAAAGAAGATGTCTGAAATCGCTAAAAATGTGGTTCTGGTGGGATTATTGTTTTAAATTCCAAGGGAGTACCCCCAAATCTCCATTTTAATACAAATTTCCAAGTATAGTATATAGTGCACCCGAATCAGAAAGGTGGTGGATTAAAATATGGGAGGGCGAATAGTTTCAAGTAAGCCTTCTTTAAATTTATTTTTGAAGCTCCTGTTTATTGTTTTTCAATTTGCCCAAACTAGGCAAAATGCTTAACTACTAGGCTATTAATTTTAATAAATTCATAAATAATGCACGGTACCTGCAAAGATATAGATGTTAATTACGATTAACAAACTTTACAATAGCACTTACTTTTATTAGTAGTAGTGGACGCGTTTCAGGAACCGACTCCCATCCTCAGCAAGCAGAGATTACAAACTCTGTTTTAGCTCTGTGTAATATACTCTGTACAGCAGTATGTACTCTCTATTCGTAAATGATAAAATCCAGGTCCTAAAACGCATTCGATACTACTCACAAAGGTAAGTGCTGTTATAAATGCAAGTTTATTATCACCATTAGCATTGATAGTAGCCTACCAACAGTTCATGTAATGATGAAAACTACTAAGGTAAAAATGTATCTATCATTTTCCTTTTACTAGCTCTAACACCTTGAATTGAACAACTATTGTTTTTTACTTTACAACAGTTTTCAGGTCTGAACATATGGCAGATAGTTATAAGTTTATTTTAACATAATACAATAATTATTTTACAAAACTAGCAGCAATTTTTTTAGTTTAAAAGTGCTTTAAAAGCTTAAAAAGTGATTTCTAAGCATTTGAAATTGAACAGATTTCCTAGGGAAGACCCCCCGCCATTGATGGTATTCCGGACCCCCCGGTGGGCCCCCCCTCAGGAAAATCCTGGATCCGCCCCTGAGCCTGTCTTAGAATCGGAACATTCATTTCAAAGAAAATTTCTAAATTATATATCTACCGTATTCATCATAGATAATAATAACTTCTGTTTTCATGTGGTAGATATGTCTGCATATCAGGACAACAATCTGCGTCATTTTCAATGTAATTAGAAGCTGAAACGTGGCAAGCAAACAATCAAGGATTTTAATTTGAATATTTTGGTGCTGGATATATTTTGTTCTTGGATGTCTTGTTCCATAACGATGTGCGTTGCTAATATTAACTTTTTGTTGTAAATTAATTATATTTTGTGAATCATAAAGTACAGGTAAATCTAAAAGTTATTAATTTTGCAAAAAAAACTTTAATTGGGGAAAGTAGGCTAGATTAGCTGTGACGTTTTTGAACTTCAAATAATATATGATTAACGGCCGTTTTTCGATACGACCTTCTCTTAGGATAAGCTAGAAATAAGTTGCCCTTTCCAAACAAAAATAAGATAAAAAGTTTGAAAAGTGATGAGAAACTGATGAAATTTCAAGGTTAAAGTGAAAGGAGCCAATATTTGGTAGGGGATTGATAATTGGTATGGTTACCTTATTAAAGAAATTCTAGGGCCTTTTGCATTCATCAAATTTTGATGATTTCATTGATGTATTTTGCATTTAGCCCCCGCCAGCCACGGAAAGGTTTCTATAAGTTTTGTTTTCAAATTTAATTGAAAACATACATAATATATTACCTATATCCTATTGTTATTGTAACCCCATGTTCTACAAACATAGAGATAGGTTAGGTTATGGGATATGTTTAGCTTAAAAACGTTTCACATTCATCGCAATTGACATTACCTCTTGATTTTCAAAGAGTGTCAATTTGGATGCTTTATTTATTAAGAGTAAAATAAGTCAGCATCAAAGTCAAAGCTACTAAGTTATCAACTTTTTATTGTAAGTTTAACTACTTGCAGTCAGTTTTAAATTGTGAATATACAATAGACCACATAGGTAAAGAATTCAAGAAAACAAAAGTTATCTAGAGTTACGTACGGCCAAGTGTGAGTACAATTATCATAAATTCACAATTAAAAATGAATGCAAGTCGTTTAATTTACAATAAAGAGTTAATATTAACAATGCAGATCGTTATGGAACAAAAAATCCAAGAATTCAAAGCTACTGTTACTTATATTATAAAAACTATTGATATACGGTAAGAATAAGTTAGTCTATATCGTCCTATAAATACTTTGTCATTGTCAATGACAGTTTGATTTTGGAAACAGGATTCAAATAGAATAGAAATAGAGGTTAGAGGTGGATTACCAGGAATTCAGATATTAAAATTAATCTATTAACTAAGTACTAACCTTTTGTTTTCAACAGTAGAGCGTGTGTAGATGGATAGAAGGCTGTACTATAAAGCCACCCACATAACAACTTAATTAGAAATCATTTTAATAGAAATCGGAAGACAAAATGCTTGCTCACGACTCATAACACTGAATTGACTGAACCCTGAAGAAGCACTGAAGACAACACGTGTAGCCTGAAAATTCATGCTAACACATCACTGTGATGACGTCCCACTTTAATGGGAGGGGAACCGCTCTTGTACGCACGTTCACCTACACACACCATCACACACATCAGCCGGCTATGACGTCATGGGATGATCATTATGCTGGGATGATCCCAACATAACACCGGTGTCAATCTTATGGCCTGGCCAACAAGAATGAATAAAATAAATTTAACAAGTGAATATTTTTTTGTGTGAGTTATTTCATCATTTAGTCTCAAGACTCCATTCTTATAATTTCTATTCAAGCCTTTTTCTATTATATTATAATCATCTCATATATTGAATTATAATACAATAGAAGTAGAATTAAATAAAAATAATATGAATGAAAAGTTTTGAGAGTACAAATAGTCAATAGCATAATTATTCCGAATACTCACTTTGTTATGCAACAGTCAGTCACACACTTTTTCAGGAATAATCCTATCATCTGATGGAAACAGCCATTTTCTTGCAGATTCTGGAATAAAGTAAAATTATTGTTATGGATATAATATGATAAAATATAATATAATAAAACAAACAGAAAACAGAGTAACTGGTTAATTCAATTCAATTTATTAACATTAAATTATTATTTATTATGAAAATATACATCCATCTCTCGATTTACCATGATAGCCTAATGATGGGGAGTGTGATTGCAGATAAAGCAAAATTGCGGTTAAGCCAAAAAAGCTAAAAATCGCCTGCTGTATTACTTTACTGTACTTTAAAAACTAATTTGGTAGTTATTTCCCCTCTTGAAGGCATCGCGGTTAGGCTGCAAAGTGGTAAATCTGCTCATGGTAAATTGAGAGTTGACTGTATCAATACTATCTCACAATATCATAAATATTTCCCATGACAGATGTTTCTACAATTAGATTTTTTGCATGCTGATTATGTCCACATTAGTCATATACTTGTGCGTGGGTGATGATTCTAATAAAGTTATTGATGGTGAACCTACAGTTTTAGGTGGGCTCCGAACCACTAGATATGTGGTTATAAAGCAGATAGCGTAATGTTATTTTTGCTGATCACCCTTCCAAGTGCAGTCTCAAACACTCATGACTGAACATCGTGATCGCCTGGACACAGCTCTTGGCAAGCAGCCAATCCCTCCATGTGATTCAAATGAAGGCTTTCATTCCAAAAGTGACTGCAGAAATGGAATTTTCCAAACTAATGTGTAATCTTTAAGTTGTTGAAGAAATCCATAATGAATAATAAGACTTGAAGTTGTTGCAACCACATATTTATTGTAAACTGAGAAACTAGTTTCGGTTGTTACACCATTACCAATCTCAATCAAACTCAGTTAGTATCTCACTGTTTTCAATGAATGTTGTTGTGACAACTTCAAGTCTTATCTAACTCCATTTGTTTGAAATTTATAATGCTGTAACAACCGAAACTAGTATATATCACTGTTTTCAATAAATGTGGTTGTGATAACCTCGTATTTTAATTAATTAAATTTTCCAGAAGTGTGAGAGAACTGTAAATCATTTATTCTACCATATATTTGTTGATTGTTTATTTTAGTTATGCAAAATCTAGATGCATTGAACTGCATTCACTCACTCATTAAGTGGCATCAGTTCTATCCCACTTGCCAATATCTAGGTAGCTATTTGACCATGCCATCATACTTTTAAAGTGCCCAGATCAATCAGAAAACATTAAAACCCCAGCTTGCCAAAATATGCGGATTTGTGGCATCAAATTTCTACCAGACTCTGTACCTCTTCAAAATAGCAAAGTAAAATGAAAGAATTGCACAAATAGGGAATGAGGTAGGTTCAGATTGTTTTCCTCACTGAGCTGACAGAATCATATCAGTATTTTTAGCCTCTTAAAACTCTGCAGTTTCATAACTTGGTAAAAATTAATCGTGGTATTCCAATTGCTTGGTAAATTTCAAAGAGTTGTTATCATTCATTGTTACAGGTTAACTATTTCTGCATCGAGAATGTCGAAGTCATGGATGCAATAGTAGTATTTCAAAAGTATCAGACGGAAAATTCTACAAACCCTGAGAGAAGGCATTGCTTCCTCCACTATTTAACCACTGTATCCAGTGATGGGAATAATTGCATCAGTGCAGTTCCGTTTAATTCCGTTTGATGACAGAGCTTGTTGAAATATTGACATTAACTAAGTATCTCGTGTGTTTATAATTTAAGGGCTTGTGACATCATTTTGTCTCAGATCTTTCTTATGAAAGATGAATAAAAATTTGAGATCAGGTATTCATATTTTGAATTTATCTTTTTGATTTTGGTCATTGTGATATTATGTTAGATACTGTCAGGGCGCACTCTCTGATCCCCATAATGTGAAGGAAATTAATAGATTTGAAACAAAACATTGTAATAAAGTATCACAGTCATACCTCTGATACGAAAAATGAGCAACAGCACTATCAAAAATAGAATGATTAATTAGAAGAAACTGGTTCTATAAAAGAAAATAGTAGAACAAATTAATTCATTATTAAAAAACTAGAAGTACAAACCAAGAGCAAAGGCAGTAGTATGTTCAAAAGAACGGCCCATTGTTTACATTTATTTGTCGAAACTAGGTTATGATACTCTTTATGGCAGTCAGCTGTGACTGACACTTTTCAAATTCAGCCTAGCATAGAGCTGGCTAATAAATAAATACAATTTTCCATTAAATAGAACTATTATTTTTGTGATAAGGACTGCTCACAACACCTAGCCCTTCCACAAATTGGTGAATTTGAGCATTTCAACTAATTTATTACATTCAACCCATGACATAGGGGTGTGTTGTCCCATATCAACGAATTGGGGTAGTATGGCCCGTATTTATGAATTTAATCATGTAGATCTAAGCAGGACTTATCTAATTTTGACTTGGAAAGGCTCTTGTGACGTGGTCATAAAGCTTTTACGTTTAAATGTCCCTGGAAGATGGAATCTGTTTATAGGAAAGAATTAATGTGATACACCAATTTTATAAGAACTTTGCCAAATAACGAGAGGCAGCCTACGATCCTGTCAGCCTAATCTAATTCAAGTTGCCAAAACACAAAAACCAAGTAGAAAAATCCACTCATCGACTGGAACACATGATGTGATGGAACATCAAATGTTATTAAATATAAATTGGCCAATTTTACAGTGAAAATGTGCTTTGAAAAAATATATTAAATACAACAGAATTCCATGGCCGCATGGTGAAGTAAATTTTGTATCAAAGTGTAAAGATTTCATCTTTCTCTTACTGCACTTGCCCTTAGGTCGGCTCAACAAAATTATTATTTATCAATTCATGAACTTTTCAAAAAATAAGTCTGAATAAAGGACGAACTTTTTTTCCTATTCCAATCTCATTGCCAACATTTCAATCTATCTCTTGCATGGGTTATTTTTTTTCTTAATTTTAATAAATTCCGCAATATTGTTATTTAAAAATGTGCCTGATTGCGTTGCCCTCCTCGACTATTGGTAATTGTTAGGAATTAGTTTTATTATTTTTTACTGTGGGTGATCTTTGTTGAGGGTCATACTGCACAATGTATTCTGTATGATATTTGAGTCGCCGGTGAGGCATTATATAGCTGCTCGAGGATATATTGTTGAATCTTTGAGAGACCAAATTCGACAGAGATCAGCTCCCACAGTGAACTTTATAGCAGAACTAAGCGTAGCAGCGGTCATCAGCATAGTAGGCATAGGGATTCGACAACTTACAACGGTTGATTCCTGGATATCGTACCTGGAATAAATATTTCAGGGAAGATTGAAAGGACTTTTCCGTTTTTCGTTGTGGGATGCCCCATCACCCTTGCAATCATCCCGGAGCTGAATAAGAGCCTAATACCTGAGTGATTCCGGCAGCAAGGACAACAATTAATTCTATATCAGGTAATTGCAGAGGGAGGTGGAAGTAGTTCCCACAATACCAATAACGAATAGTACTGATGTCAAAACCACTTGAACTATCAAGTGGATACTATAGTTGTGCTGTCAATTCATTTTCAATTTACCGTTTGAGATTGAAAATGACATGACAGATGGAACTATAGTATCTCATGTGCTAATCATTGAAGTAGTTGAGACATCAGTATTATTCATTATGGATATCTATCGAAATCACCAAAGCCAGGAAGAACAATAATTCACAAAACAGTATAGATAAACAAATGTAAATCCCTGCTTTCAGACATCAGATTTTTCAATTGCACTTTAAATGTGGAAACCATTGTCACGATTTCAGAACCTATTTCATTCAATCTTATGGCCTGGCCAACAAGAATGAATAAAATAAATTTAACAAGTGAATATTTTTTTGTGTGAGTTATTTCATCATATAGTCTCAAAACTCCATTCTTATAATTTCTATTCAAGCCTTTTTCTATCATATTATAATCATCTCATATATTGAATTATAATACAATAGAAGTAGAATTAAATAAAAATAATATGAATGAAAAGTTTTGAGAGTACAAATAGTCAATAGCATAATTATTCCGAATATTATAATTCCTTCTGAAATGGCATTTATTACTCATTTTTTCCTATCATGTACTGTATTATTTTCATGATGCTTGAATTTAGTTACTAGTTTTCATTCCTGTTGCGGAATGAATAATATAAATGAAATTCTCCAAAGAGCTATTCCCCATACTATCTATTGGTCAATATTAACCTACATTAAAAATTCCATGTACAAAACATTGTAAGAAAAAATGAGGAGTTTAAAGGAATGCAATAACTTGACTTACTATTTGGATGAAAGATCATTTTTATTTACACATAGTCAGATTGAATGAACATTTTTTCGATTAGCTAAAATTATTGATTTATTCGTTTCTGATTGATTTCTTTTGTGGGACATAGGCCTAACTAATTAGTTCTTGATGTAAGTAATTTGTGTAAATAAAGTGCGAGTGTTATTTTAGTGTTGCCAGCATTCTTTTAGAGATAGAACCCGAAACAGGAATGAAAACTAGTAACTAAATTCAAGCATCATGAAAATAATACAGTTCATGATAGGAAAAAATGAGTAATAAATGCCATTTCAGAAGGAATTATAATATTCGGAATAATTATGCTATTGACTATTTGTACTCTCAAAACTTTTCATTCATATTATTTTTATTTAATTCTACTTCTATTGTATTATAATTCAATATATGAGATGATTATAATATAATAGAAAAAGGCTTGAATAGAAATTATAAGAATGGAGTCTTGAGACTAAATGATGAAATAACTCACACAAAAAAATATTCACTTGTTAAATTTATTTTATTCATTCTTGTTGGCCAGGCCATAAGATTGACACCGGTGTTATGTTGGGATCATCCCAGCATAATGATCATCCCATGACGTCATAGCCGGCTGATGTGTGTGATGGTGTGTGTAGGTGAACGTGCGTACAAGAGCGGTTCCCCTCCCATTAAAGTGGGACGTCATCACAGTGATGTGTTAGCATGAATTTTCAGGCTACACGTGTTGTCTTCAGTGCTTCTTCAGGGTTCAGTCAATTCAGTGTTATGAGTCGTGAGCAAGCATTTTGTCTTCCGATTTCTATTAAAATGATTTCTAATTAAGTTGTTATGTGGGTGGCTTTATAGTACAGCCTTCTATCCATCTACACACGCTCTACTGTTGAAAACAAAAGGTTAGTACTTAGTTAATACATTAATTTTAATATCTGAATTCCTGGTAATCCACCTCTAACCTCTATTTCTATTCTATTTGAATCCTGTTTCCAAAATCAAACTGTCATTGACAATGACAAAGTATTTATAGGACAATATAGACTAACTTATTCTTACCGTATATCAATAGTTTTTATAATATAAGTAACAGTAGCTTTGAATTCTTGGATTTTTTGTTCCATAACGATCTGCATTGTTAATATTAACTCTTTATTGTAAATTAAACGACTTGCATTCATTTTTAATTGTGAATTTATGTATGATAATTGTACTCACACTTGGCCGTACGTAACTCTAGATAACTTTTGTTTTCTTGAATTCTTTACCTATGTGGTCTATTGTATATTCACAATTTAAAACTGACTGCAAGTAGTTAAACTTACAATAAAAAGTTGATAACTTAGTAGCTTTGACTTTGATGCTGACTTATTTTACTCTTAATAAATAAAGCATCCAAATTGACACTCTTTGAAACATCAAGAGGTAATGTCAATTGCGATGAATGTGAAACGTTTTTAAGCTAAACATATCCCATAACCTAACCTATCTCTATGTTTGTAGAACATGGGGTTACAATAACAATAGGATATAGGTAATATATTATGTATGTTTTCAATTAAATTTGAAAACAAAACTTATAGAAACCTTTCCGTGGCTGGCGGGGGCTAAATGCAAAATACATCAATGAAATCATCAAAATTTGATGAATGCAAAAGGCCCTAGAATTTCTTTAATAAGGTAACCATACCAATTATCAATCCCCTACCAAATATTGGCTCCTTTCACTTTAACCTTGAAATTTCATCAGTTTCTCATCACTTTTCAAACTTTTTATCTTATTTTTGTTTGGAAAGGGCAACTTATTTCTAGCTTATCCTAAGAGAAGGTCGTATCGAAAAACGGCCGTTAATCATATATTATTTGAAGTTCAAAAAAGTCACAGCTAATCTAGCCTACTTTCCCCAATTCAAGTTTTTTTTGCAAAATTAATAACTTTTAGATTTACCTGTACTTTATGATTCACAAAATATAATTAAT
This sequence comes from Conomelus anceps, assembly GCA_948455865.1. Taxonomy (NCBI): domain Eukaryota; kingdom Metazoa; phylum Arthropoda; class Insecta; order Hemiptera; family Delphacidae; genus Conomelus; species Conomelus anceps. The sequence goes on from OX418222.1 coordinate 14,305,710, forward strand.
TTACAACAAAAAGTTAATATTAGCAACGCACATTGTTATGGAACAAGACATCGAAGAACAAAATATATCCAGCACCAAAATATTCAAATTAAAATCCTTGATTGTTTGCTTGCCACGTTTCAGCTTCTAATTACATTGAAAATGACGCAGATTGTTGTCCTGATATGCAGACATATCTACCACATGAAAACAGAAGTTATTATTATCTATGATGAATACGGTAGATATATAATTTAGAAATTTTCTTTGAAATGAATGTTCCGATTCTAAGACAGGCTCAGGGGCGGATCCAGGATTTTCCTGAGGGGGGGCCCACCGGGGGGTCCGGAATACCACCAATGGCGGGGGGTCTTCCCTAGGAAATCTGTTCAATTTCAAATGCTTAGAAATCACTTTTTAAGCTTTTAAAGCACTTTTAAACTAAAAAAATTGCTGCTAGTTTTGTAAAATAATTATTGTAATATGTTAAAATAAACTTATAACTATCTGCCATATGTTCAGACCTGAAAACTGTTGTAAAGTAAAAAACAATAGTTGTTCAATTCAAGGTGTTAGAGCTAGTAAAAGGAAAATGATAGATACATTTTTACCTTAGTAGTTTTCATCATGACATGAACTGTTGGTAGGCTACTATCAATGCTAATGGTGATAATAAACTTGCATTTATAACAGCACTTACCTTTGTGAGTAGTATCGAATGCGTTTTAGGACCTGGATTTTATCATTTACGAATAGAGAGTACATACTGCTGTACAGAGTATATTACACAGAGCTAAAACAGAGTTTGTAATCTCTGCTTGCTGAGGATGGGAGTCGGTTCCTGAAACGCGTTCACTACTACTAATAAAAGTAAGTGCTATTGTAAAGTTTGTTAATCGTAATTAACATCTATATCTTTGCAGGTACCGTGCATTATTTATGAATTTATTAAAATTAATAGCCTAGTAGTTGAGCATTTTGCCTAGTTTGGGCAAATTGAAAAACAATAAACAGGAGCTTCAAAAATAAATTTAAAGAAGGCTTACTTGAAACTATTCGCCCTCCCATATTTTAATCCACCACCTTTCTGATTCGGGTGCACTATATACTATACTTGGAAATTTGTATTAAAATGGAGATTTGGGGGTACTCCCTTGGAATTTAAAACAATAATCCCACCAGAACCACATTTTTAGCGATTTCAGACATCTTCTTTTACTCTCTTGTCAAAAGTTTTCTCTAAAGGCTTGATAAAATTTCAAAATTTATTTTGTCTCTGGGTCTTCTGGGGGGGAGACTATCAGCCACTGTGATGTTGCATGGACAGTGAATACAAAATGATTGAATCAATCATTAAAAAATGTATAATATTACAAAACTTTTTTAAATCGTTTAATACTCGTTATATACTTGATGTACGGTACTTAATGGTGTCTGTGATGTACGTGGACACTATATCATTCAACCTTCAATTATGCGCAGTAAATAATTCAAATTAAAAAGATATTAATTTTTGCGCCCCCAGGCCGGGGCCTATTGGAGCCTATAAATTATATCTAGTATTTATACTGAATATGGTACACAATATAATGGTTAGTGACAATATAATTTTAGTCTTATTAATTATGGATATCTGCCATAACATCACTATCGCCAATACAAAGAGGATAATAATATGAGGATATCAAAGAAAAATGATGGGTTACAGCTACTTGATAGATTAGATGTGTGAAGTAAAACTAATTTAATATAAAATCATAGATTCTGTATTCCTTTAATTTTACATGAGATTTTAGATACTAATTTAATTCACTGGACATTAAAAAATGAGAAATAAATTGGCAAATGCAGTGGGGATGAAATAATTTGATAGATTTCACTAATATAGCTAGAGTATTAAAAGCACGGTTTGTTTAACACGAAAGTGGTCTTAAAATAAGTGTCAAAATGTATAAAATTATGTGCATTGTTGAATAAAAGAAGCTACTCCACAAACATGCAAAAGTAGAGTGGGAAAGTAATAGTGGACCGAACCACTTTTCAATTATAACATAAAACAAAATATACAGGGCAAGATAGAAAATAATAAAACGGGTTCAGCCTTGTTCTTCTAAGAAGGTTTTCGATTTTAAGCAAATTAATACTTTATTTTAAAATAGTTTTTCACTAGTATTAGCCATAAAAAATATCTTCACATCGCCTCAAGGGGGTGGAGAGGGGGCGCGCATATAATTTTCTGTTTGTTTTATTATATTATATTTTATCATATTATACCCATAACAATAATTTTACTTTATTCCAGAATCTGCAAGAAAATGGCTGTTTCCATCAGATGATAGGATTATTCCTGAAAAAGTGTGTGACTGACTGTTGCATAACAAAGTGAGTAACTGGTTAATTCAATTCAATTTATTAACATTAAATTATTATTTATTATGAAAATATACATCCATCTCTCGATTTACCATGATAGCCTAATGATGGGGAGTGTGATTGCAGATAAAGCAAAATTGCGGTTAAGCCAAAAAAAGCTAAAAATCGCCTGCTGTATTACTTTACTGTACTTTAAAAACTAATTTGGTAGTTATTTCCCCTCTTGAAGGCATCGCGGTTAGGCTGCAAAGTGGTAAATCTGCTCATGGTAAATTGAGAGTTGACTGTATCAATACTATCTCACAATAAGTATCATAAATATTTCCCATGACAGATGTTTCTACAATTAGATTTTTTGCATGCTGATTATGTCCACATTAGTCTAATACTTGTGCGTGGGTGATGATTCTAATAAAGTTATTGATGGTGAACCTACAGTTTTAGGTGGGCTCCGAACCACTAGATATGTGGTTATAAAGCAGATAACGTAATGTTATTTTTGCTGATCACCCTTCCAAGTGCAGTCTCAAACACTCATGACTGAACATCGTGATCGCCTGGACACAGCTCTTGGCAAGCAGCCAATCCCTCCATGTGATTCAAATGAAGGCTTTCATTCCAAAAGTGACTGCAGAAATGGAATTTTCCAAACTAATTTGTAATCTTTAAGTTGTTGAAGAAATTCATAATGAATAATAAGACTTGAAGTTGTTGCAACCACATATTTATTGTAAACTGAGAAACTAGTTTCGGTTGTTACACCATTACCAATCTCAATCAAACTCAGTTAGTATCTCACTGTTTTCAATGAATGTTGTTGTGACAACTTCAAGTCTTATCTAACTCCATTTGTTTGAAATTTATAATGCTGTAACAACCGAAACTAGTATATATCACTGTTTTCAATAAATGTGGTTGTGATAACCTCGTCTTTTTATTAATTAAATTTTCCAGAAGTGTGAGAGAACTGTAAATCATTTATTCTGCCATATATTTGTTGATTTTTTATTTTAATTATGCAAAATCTAGATGCATTGAACTTCATTCACTCACTCATTAAGTGGCATCAGTTCTATCCCACTTGCCAATATCTAGGTAGCTATTTGACCATGCCATCATACTTTTAAAGTGCCCAGATCAATCAGAAAACATTAAAACCCCAGCTTGCCAAAATATGCGGATTTGTGGCATCAAATTTCTACCAGACTCTGTACCTCTTCAAAATAGCAAAGTAAAATGAAAGAATTGCACAAATAGGGAATGAGGTATGTTCAAATTGTTTTCCTCACTGAGCTGACAGAATCATATCAGTATTTTTAGCCTCTTAAAACTCTGCAGTTTCATAACTTGGTAAAAATTAATCTTGGTATTCCAATTGCTTGGTAAATTTCAAAGAGTTGTTATCATTCATTGTTTCAGGTTAACTATTTCTGCATCGAGAATGTCGAAGTCATGGATGCAATAGTAGTATTTCAAAAGTATCAGATGGAAAATTCTGCAAACCCTGAGAGAAGGCATCGCTTCCTCCACTATTTAACCACTGTATCCAGTGATGGAAATAATTGCATCAGTGCAGTTCTGTTTAATTCCGTTTGATGACAGAGCTTGTTGAAATATTGACATTAACTAAGTATCTCGTGTGTTTATAATTTAAGGGCTTGTGACATCATTTTGTCTTAGATCTTTCTTATGAAAGATGAATAAAAATTTGAGATCAGGTATTCATATTTTGAATTTATCTTTTTGATTTTGGTCATTGTGATATTATGTTAGATACTGTCAGGGCGCATTCTCTGATCCCCATAATGTGAAGGAAATTAATAGATTTGAAACAAAACATTGTAATAAAGTATCACAGTCATACCTCTGATACGAAAAATGAGCAACAGCACTATCAAAAATAGAATGATTAATTAGAAGAAACTGGTTCTATAAAAGAAAATAGTAGAACAAATTAATTCATTATTAAAAAACTAGAAGTACAAACCAAGAGCAAAGGCAGTAGTATGTTCAAAAGAACGGCCCATTGTTTACATTTATTTGTCGAAACTAGGTTATGATACTCTTTATGGCAGTCAGCTGTGACTGACTCTTTTCAAATTCAGCCTAGCATAGAGCTGGCTAATAAATAAATACAATTTTCCATTAAATAGAACTATTATTTGTGATAAGGACTGCTCACAACACCTAGCCCTTCCACAAATTGGTGAATTTGAGCATTTCAACTAATTTATTACATTCAACCCATGACATAGGGGTGTGTTGTCCCATATCAACGAATTGGGGTAGTATGGCCCGTATTTATGAATTTAATCATGTAGATCTAAGCAGGACTTATCTAATTTTGACTTGGAAAGGCTCTTGTGACGTGGTCATAAAGCTTTTACGTTTAAATGTCCCTGGAAGATGGAATCTGTTTATAGGAAAGAATTAATGTGATACACCAATTTTATAAGAACTTTGCCAAATAACGAGAGGCAGCCTACGATCCTGTCAGCCTAATCTAATTCAAGTTGCCAAAACACAAAAACCAAGTAGAAAAATCCACTCATCGACTGGAACACATGATGTGATGGAACATCAAATGTTATTAAATATAAATTGGCCAATTTTACAGTGAAAATGTGCTTTGAAAAAATATATTAAATACAACAGAATTCCATGGCCGCATGGTGAAGTAAATTTTGTATCAAAGTGTAAAGATTTCATCTTTCTCTTACTGCACTTGCCCTTAGGTCGGCTCAACAAAATTATTATTTATCAATTCATGAACTTTTCAAAAAATAAGTCTGAATAAAGGACGAACTTTTTTTCCTATTCCAATCTCATTGCCAACATTTCAATCTATCTCTTGCATGGGTTATTTTTTTTCTTAATTTTAATAAATTCCGCAATATTGTTATTTAAAAATGTGCCTGATTGCGTTGCCCTCCTCGACTATTGGTAATTGTTAGGAATTAGTTTTATTATTTTTTACTGTGGGTGATCTTTGTTGAGGGTCATACTGCACAATGTATTCTGTATGATATTTGAGTCGCCGGTGAGGCATTATATAGCTGCTCGAGGATATATTGTTGAATCTTTGAGAGACCAAATTCGACAGAGATCAGCTCCCACAGTGAACTTTATAGCAGAACTAAGCGTAGCAGCGGTCATCAGCATAGTAGGCATAGGGATTCGACAACTTACAACGGTTGATTCCTGGATATCGTACCTGGAATAAATATTTCAGGGAAGATTGAAAGGACTTTTCCGTTTTTCGTTGTGGGATGCCCCATCACCCTTGCAATCATCCCGGAGCTGAATAAGAGCCTAATACCTGAGTGATTCCGGCAGCAAGGACAACAATTAATTCTATATCAGGTAATTGCAGAGGGAGGTGGAAGTAGTTCCCACAATACCAATAACGAATAGTACTGATGTCAAAACCACTTGAACTATCAAGTGGATACTATAGTTGTGCTGTCAATTCATTTTCAATTTACCGTTTGAGATTGAAAATGACATGACAGATGGAACTATAGTATCTCATGTGCTAATCATTGAAGTAGTTGAGACATCAGTATTATTCATTATGGATATCTATCGAAATCACCAAAGCCAGGAAGAACAATAATTCACAAAACAGTATAGATAAACAAATGTAAATCCCTGCTTTCAGACATCAGATTTTTCAATTGCACTTTAAATGTGGAAACCATTGTCACGATTTCAGAACCTATTTCATTCAATCTTATGGCCTGGCCAACAAGAATGAATAAAATAAATTTAACAAGTGAATATTTTTTTGTGTGAGTTATTTCATCATATAGTCTCAAAACTCCATTCTTATAATTTCTATTCAAGCCTTTTTCTATCATATTATAATCATCTCATATATTGAATTATAATACAATAGAAGTAGAATTAAATAAAAATAATATGAATGAAAAGTTTTGAGAGTACAAATAGTCAATAGCATAATTATTCCGAATATTATAATTCCTTCTGAAATGGCATTTATTACTCATTTTTTCCTATCATGTACTGTATTATTTTCATGATGCTTGAATTTAGTTACTAGTTTTCATTCCTGTTGCGGAATGAATAATATAAATGAAATTCTCCAAAGAGCTATTCCCCATACTATCTATTGGTCAATATTAACCTACATTAAAAATTCCATGTACAAAACATTGTAAGAAAAAATGAGGAGTTTAAAGGAATTCAATAACTTGACTTACTATTTGGATGAAAGATCATTTTTATTTACACATAGTCAGATTGAATGAACATTTTTTCGATTAGCTAAAATTATTGATTTATTCGTTTCTGATTGATTTCTTTTGTGGGACATAGGCCTAACTAATTAGTTCTTGATGTAAGTAATTTGTGTAAATAAAGTGCGAGTGTTATTTTAGTGTTGCCAGCATTCTTTTAGAGATAGAACCCGAAACAGGAATGAAAACTAGTAACTAAATTCAAGCATCATGAAAATAATACAGTTCATGATAGGAAAAAATGAGTAATAAATGCCATTTCAGAAGGAATTATAATATTCGGAATAATTATGCTATTGACTATTTGTACTCTCAAAACTTTTCATTCATATTATTTTTATTTAATTCTACTTCTATTGTATTATAATTCAATATATGAGATGATTATAATATAATAGAAAAAGGCTTGAATAGAAATTATAAGAATGGAGTCTTGAGACTAAATGATGAAATAACTCACACAAAAAAATATTCACTTGTTAAATTTATTTTATTCATTCTTGTTGGCCAGGCCATAAGATTGACACCGGTGTTATGTTGGGATCATCCCAGCATAATGATCATCCCATGACGTCATAGCCGGCTGATGTGTGTGATGGTGTGTGTAGGTGAACGTGCGTACAAGAGCGGTTCCCCTCCCATTAAAGTGGGACGTCATCACAGTGATGTGTTAGCATGAATTTTCAGGCTACACGTGTTGTCTTCAGTGCTTCTTCAGGGTTCAGTCAATTCAGTGTTATGAGTCGTGAGCAAGCATTTTGTCTTCCGATTTCTATTAAAATGATTTCTAATTAAGTTGTTATGTGGGTGGCTTTATAGTACAGCCTTCTATCCATCTACACACGCTCTACTGTTGAAAACAAAAGGTTAGTACTTAGTTAATACATTAATTTTAATATCTGAATTCCTGGTAATCCACCTCTAACCTCTATTTCTATTCTATTTGAATCCTGTTTCCAAAATCAAACTGTCATTGACAATGACAAAGTATTTATAGGACAATATAGACTAACTTATTCTTACCGTATATCAATAGTTTTTATAATATAAGTAACAGTAGCTTTGAATTCTTGGATTTTTTGTTCCATAACGATCTGCATTGTTAATATTAACTCTTTATTGTAAATTAAACGACTTGCATTCATTTTTAATTGTGAATTTATGTATGATAATTGTACTCACACTTGGCCGTACGTAACTCTAGATAACTTTTGTTTTCTTGAATTCTTTACCTATGTGGTCTATTGTATATTCACAATTTAAAACTGACTGCAAGTAGTTAAACTTACAATAAAAAGTTGATAACTTAGTAGCTTTGACTTTGATGCTGACTTATTTTACTCTTAATAAATAAAGCATCCAAATTGACACTCTTTGAAACATCAAGAGGTAATGTCAATTGTGATGAATGTGAAACGTTTTTAAGCTAAACATATCCCATAACCTAACCTATCTCTATGTTTGTAGAACATGGGGTTACAATAACAATAGGATATAGGTAATATATTATGTATGTTTTCAATTAAATTTGAAAACAAAACTTATAGAAACCTTTCCGTGGCTGGCGGGGGCTAAATGCAAAATACATCAATGAAATCATCAAAATTTGATGAATGCAAAAGGCCCTAGAATTTCTTTAATAAGGTAACCATACCAATTATCAATCCCCTACCAAATATTGGCTCCTTTCACTTTAACCTTGAAATTTCATCAGTTTCTCATCACTTTTCAAACTTTTTATCTTATTTTTGTTTGGAAAGGGCAACTTATTTCTAGCTTATCCTAAGAGAAGGTCGTATCGAAAAACGGCCGTTAATCATATATTATTTGAAGTTCAAAAAAGTCACAGCTAATCTAGCCTACTTTCCCCAATTCAAGTTTTTTTTGCAAAATTAATAACTTTTAGATTTACCTGTACTTTATGATTCACAAAATATAATTAATTTACAACAAAAAGTTAATATTAGCAACGCACATTGTTATGGAACAAGACATCGAAGAACAAAATATATCCAGCACCAAAATATTCAAATTAAAATCCTTGATTGTTTGCTTGCCACGTTTCAGCTTCTAATTACATTGAAAATGACGCAGATTGTTGTCCTGATATGCAGACATATCTACCACATGAAAACAGAAGTTATTATTATCTATGATGAATACGGTAGATATATAATTTAGAAATTTTCTTTGAAATGAATGTTCCGATTCTAAGACAGGCTCAGGGGCGGATCCAGGATTTTCCTGAGGGGGGGCCCACCGGGGGGTCCGGAATACCACCAATGGCGGGGGGTCTTCCCTAGGAAATCTGTTCAATTTCAAATGCTTAGAAATCACTTTTTAAGCTTTTAAAGCACTTTTAAACTAAAAAAATTGCTGCTAGTTTTGTAAAATAATTATTGTAATATGTTAAAATAAACTTATAACTATCTGCCATATGTTCAGACCTGAAAACTGTTGTAAAGTAAAAAACAATAGTTGTTCAATTCAAGGTGTTAGAGCTAGTAAAAGGAAAATGATAGATACATTTTTACCTTAGTAGTTTTCATCATGACATGAACTGTTGGTAGGCTACTATCAATGCTAATGGTGATAATAAACTTGCATTTATAACAGCACTTACCTTTGTGAGTAGTATCGAATGCGTTTTAGGACCTGGATTTTATCATTTACGAATAGAGAGTACATACTGCTGTACAGAGTATATTACACAGAGCTAAAACAGAGTTTGTAATCTCTGCTTGCTGAGGATGGGAGTCGGTTCCTGAAACGCGTTCACTACTACTAATAAAAGTAAGTGCTATTGTAAAGTTTGTTAATCGTAATTAACATCTATATCTTTGCAGGTACCGTGCATTATTTATGAATTTATTAAAATTAATAGCCTAGTAGTTGAGCATTTTGCCTAGTTTGGGCAAATTGAAAAACAATAAACAGGAGCTTCAAAAATAAATTTAAAGAAGGCTTACTTGAAACTATTCGCCCTCCCATATTTTAATCCACCACCTTTCTGATTCGGGTGCACTATATACTATACTTGGAAATTTGTATTAAAATGGAGATTTGGGGGTACTCCCTTGGAATTTAAAACAATAATCCCACCAGAACCACATTTTTAGCGATTTCAGACATCTTCTTTTACTCTCTTGTCAAAAGTTTTCTCTAAAGGCTTGATAAAATTTCAAAATTTATTTTGTCTCTGGGTCTTCTGGGGGGGAGACTATCAGCCACTGTGATGTTGCATGGACAGTGAATACAAAATGATTGAATCAATCATTAAAAAATGTATAATATTACAAAACTTTTTTAAATCGTTTAATACTCGTTATATACTTGATGTACGGTACTTAATGGTGTCTGTGATGTACGTGGACACTATATCATTCAACCTTCAATTATGCGCAGTAAATAATTCAAATTAAAAAGATATTAATTTTTGCGCCCCCAGGCCGGGGCCTATTGGAGCCTATAAATTATATCTAGTATTTATACTGAATATGGTACACAATATAATGGTTAGTGACAATATAATTTTAGTCTTATTAATTATGGATATCTGCCATAACATCACTATCGCCAATACAAAGAGGATAATAATATGAGGATATCAAAGAAAAATGATGGGTTACAGCTACTTGATAGATTAGATGTGTGAAGTAAAACTAATTTAATATAAAATCATAGATTCTGTATTCCTTTAATTTTACATGAGATTTTAGATACTAATTTAATTCACTGGACATTAAAAAATGAGAAATAAATTGGCAAATGCAGTGGGGATGAAATAATTTGATAGATTTCACTAATATAGCTAGAGTATTAAAAGCACGGTTTGTTTAACACGAAAGTGGTCTTAAAATAAGTGTCAAAATGTATAAAATTATGTGCATTGTTGAATAAAAGAAGCTACTCCACAAACATGCAAAAGTAGAGTGGGAAAGTAATAGTGGACCGAACCACTTTTCAATTATAACATAAAACAAAATATACAGGGCAAGATAGAAAATAATAAAACGGGTTCAGCCTTGTTCTTCTAAGAAGGTTTTCGATTTTAAGCAAATTAATACTTTATTTTAAAATAGTTTTTCACTAGTATTAGCCATAAAAAATATCTTCACATCGCCTCAAGGGGGTGGAGAGGGGGCGCGCATATAATTTTCTGTTTGTTTTATTATATTATATTTTATCATATTATACCCATAACAATAATTTTACTTTATTCCAGAATCTGCAAGAAAATGGCTGTTTCCATCAGATGATAGGATTATTCCTGAAAAAGTGTGTGACTGACTGTTGCATAACAAAGTGAGTAACTGGTTAATTCAATTCAATTTATTAACATTAAATTATTATTTATTATGAAAATATACATCCATCTCTCGATTTACCATGATAGCCTAATGATGGGGAGTGTGATTGCAGATAAAGCAAAATTGCGGTTAAGCCAAAAAAAGCTAAAAATCGCCTGCTGTATTACTTTACTGTACTTTAAAAACTAATTTGGTAGTTATTTCCCCTCTTGAAGGCATCGCGGTTAGGCTGCAAAGTGGTAAATCTGCTCATGGTAAATTGAGAGTTGACTGTATCAATACTATCTCACAATAAGTATCATAAATATTTCCCATGACAGATGTTTCTACAATTAGATTTTTTGCATGCTGATTATGTCCACATTAGTCTAATACTTGTGCGTGGGTGATGATTCTAATAAAGTTATTGATGGTGAACCTACAGTTTTAGGTGGGCTCCGAACCACTAGATATGTGGTTATAAAGCAGATAACGTAATGTTATTTTTGCTGATCACCCTTCCAAGTGCAGTCTCAAACACTCATGACTGAACATCGTGATCGCCTGGACACAGCTCTTGGCAAGCAGCCAATCCCTCCATGTGATTCAAATGAAGGCTTTCATTCCAAAAGTGACTGCAGAAATGGAATTTTCCAAACTAATTTGTAATCTTTAAGTTGTTGAAGAAATTCATAATGAATAATAAGACTTGAAGTTGTTGCAACCACATATTTATTGTAAACTGAGAAACTAGTTTCGGTTGTTACACCATTACCAATCTCAATCAAACTCAGTTAGTATCTCACTGTTTTCAATGAATGTTGTTGTGACAACTTCAAGTCTTATCTAACTCCATTTGTTTGAAATTTATAATGCTGTAACAACCGAAACTAGTATATATCACTGTTTTCAATAAATGTGGTTGTGATAACCTCGTCTTTTTATTAATTAAATTTTCCAGAAGTGTGAGAGAACTGTAAATCATTTATTCTGCCATATATTTGTTGATTTTTTATTTTAATTATGCAAAATCTAGATGCATTGAACTTCATTCACTCACTCATTAAGTGGCATCAGTTCTATCCCACTTGCCAATATCTAGGTAGCTATTTGACCATGCCATCATACTTTTAAAGTGCCCAGATCAATCAGAAAACATTAAAACCCCAGCTTGCCAAAATATGCGGATTTGTGGCATCAAATTTCTACCAGACTCTGTACCTCTTCAAAATAGCAAAGTAAAATGAAAGAATTGCACAAATAGGGAATGAGGTATGTTCAAATTGTTTTCCTCACTGAGCTGACAGAATCATATCAGTATTTTTAGCCTCTTAAAACTCTGCAGTTTCATAACTTGGTAAAAATTAATCTTGGTATTCCAATTGCTTGGTAAATTTCAAAGAGTTGTTATCATTCATTGTTTCAGGTTAACTATTTCTGCATCGAGAATGTCGAAGTCATGGATGCAATAGTAGTATTTCAAAAGTATCAGATGGAAAATTCTGCAAACCCTGAGAGAAGGCATCGCTTCCTCCACTATTTAACCACTGTATCCAGTGATGGAAATAATTGCATCAGTGCAGTTCTGTTTAATTCCGTTTGATGACAGAGCTTGTTGAAATATTGACATTAACTAAGTATCTCGTGTGTTTATAATTTAAGGGCTTGTGACATCATTTTGTCTTAGATCTTTCTTATGAAAGATGAATAAAAATTTGAGATCAGGTATTCATATTTTGAATTTATCTTTTTGATTTTGGTCATTGTGATATTATGTTAGATACTGTCAGGGCGCATTCTCTGATCCCCATAATGTGAAGGAAATTAATAGATTTGAAACAAAACATTGTAATAAAGTATCACAGTCATACCTCTGATACGAAAAATGAGCAACAGCACTATCAAAAATAGAATGATTAATTAGAAGAAACTGGTTCTATAAAAGAAAATAGTAGAACAAATTAATTCATTATTAAAAAACTAGAAGTACAAACCAAGAGCAAAGGCAGTAGTATGTTCAAAAGAACGGCCCATTGTTTACATTTATTTGTCGAAACTAGGTTATGATACTCTTTATGGCAGTCAGCTGTGACTGACTCTTTTCAAATTCAGCCTAGCATAGAGCTGGCTAATAAATAAATACAATTTTCCATTAAATAGAACTATTATTTGTGATAAGGACTGCTCACAACACCTAGCCCTTCCACAAATTGGTGAATTTGAGCATTTCAACTAATTTATTACATTCAACCCATGACATAGGGGTATGTTGTCCCATATCAACGAATTGGGGTAGTATGGCCCGTATTTATGAATTTAATCATGTAGATCTAAGCAGGACTTATCTAATTTTGACTTGGAAAGGCTCTTGTGACGTGGTCATAAAGCTTTTACGTTTAAATGTCCCTGGAAGATGGAATCTGTTTATAGGAAAGAATTAATGTGATACACCAATTTTATAAGAACTTTGCCAAATAACGAGAGGCAGCCTACGATCCTGTCAGCCTAATCTAATTCAAGTTGCCAAAGGACAAAAACCAAGTAGAAAAAACCACGCATTGACTGGAACACGTGATTTTATGGAACGTCAAATGTTATTAAATATAAATTGGCCAATTTTACAGTGAAAATGTGCTTTGAAAAAATATATTAAATACAACAGAATTCCATGGCCGCATGGTGAAGTAAATTTTGTATCAAAGTGTAAAGATTTCATCTTTCTCTTACTGCACTTGCTCTTAGGTCGGCTCAACAAAATTATTATTTATCAATTCATGAACTTTTCACAAAATAAGTCTGAATAAAGGACGAACTTTTTTTCCTATTCCAATCTCATTGCCAACATTTCAATCTATCTCTTGCATGGGTTATTTTTTTTTCTTAATTTTAATAAATTCCGCAATATTGTTATTTAAAAATGTGCCTGATTGCGTTGCCCTCCTCGACTATTGGTAATTGTTAGGAATTAGTTTTATTATTTTTTACTGTGGGTGATCTTTGTTGAGGGTCATACTGCACAATGTATTCTGTATGATATTTGAGTCGCCGGTGAGGCATTATATAGCTGCTCGAGGATATATTGTTGAATCTTTGAGAGACCAAATTCAACAGAGATCAGCTCCCACAGTGAACTTTATAGCAGAACTAAGCGTAGCAGCGGTCATCAGCATAGTAGGCATAGGGTTTCGACAACTTACAACGGTTGATTCCTGGATATCGTACCTGGAATAAATATTTCAGGGAAGATTGAAAGGACTTTTCCGTTTTTCGTTGTGGGATGCCCCATCACCCTTGCAATCATCCCGGAGCTGAATAAGAGCCTAATACCTGAGTGATTCCGGCAGCAAGGACAACAATTAATTCTATATCAGGTAATTGCAGGACAACAATTAATTCTATATCAGGTATTGCAGAGGGAGGTGAAAGTAGTTCCCACAATACCAATAACGAATAGTACTGATGTCAAAACCACTTGAACTATCAAGTGGATACTATAGTTGGGCTGTCAATTCATTTTCAATTTACCGTTTGAGATTGAAAATGACATGACAGATTGAACTATAGTATCTCATGTGCTAATCATTTAAGTAGTTGAGACATCAGTATTATTCATTATGGATATCTATGAAAATCACCAAAACCAGAAAGAACAATAATTCACAAAATAATAAAGATAAACAAATGTAAATCCCTGCTTTCAGACATCAGATTTTTCAATTGCACTTTAAATATGGAAACCATCGACATGATTTCAGAACCTATTTCATTCAATCTAAAGGCGTGACCAACAAGAAAGAATAAAGTGAATTTAACAAGAGAATATTTTTTTATGTCAGTTATTTCATCATAGTCTCCAGACTTTCCATTCTCATAATTTCTATTCAAGCCTTTTTCTATTATATTATAATCATATATATTGCAGTGCCCCCCTTTTTACAATAGGTTATACTAATGAGCAGGTTGGCTTATGAAACACTGTACCTACAGATTCAGCAATCGGCACCTCAATTCTGTTATGATATTGGATAAGATGAAAGGGTTCCACAATTCATGAACAAATAAACGAAAATTTTGAAAATACATACACTTTTAATCTGTGGTCAACTTACCACCTAAATTCTAACGATACAAAAGATATGAAAAAAGTACTATTCCATTAATTACTAAGTTGATTCAAAACAAACTTTACGTTCACATAAAAAAAATGAAATAATAATAGAGTTCTTTTAAAAAATAATAAGTCCATTCTGTCAAGTAAACTTGACAATATTATTTCCATTGATGGTTTATTCGCGTTTTTACTATCACGGTTTGATAGTCCCAATTACATATCATCGCGATTGACTGTTCATCCAGTTTGATTCAAAAAGCTATGTTCATTGAAATCCATTGACACTCTTTCACAAATATTTTATCATTATGATCCGATAAGCTAGGCATTAGTTTCTTGTTGCTGGACATCATGGCTGGAACTAGGTTGAACATCTCTCTGCTACTATAGTGCTGTGTTCACTCATAATCACACAAATTTACATTTACTGTACGGTATATTTCTGATGTGAAATAACAGTATGTTAAGGTTTAGGAAGGAAAAGAGTTGCTGCTTGTGAGGATTAATTTGGAAAAGGATATAGAATTGTTACTGATGTATGGAGTGGCCGTAGCCGAGTGGGTTAAGTGCTGGTTTGCTAGCCCAAAGGTCCCGGGTTCGATCCCAGCTCTGACCGAAAGTTTTTACCTCGGGCCACTCCCGTGTTTCGGAGGACACGTTAAGCTGTCGGTCCCGGCTGCCTAAAAACAGTCGTTAAGTCACGTCAGAGGCCCTGAACTTATTCAAGTGCGACCTGATAACTCTGACACCAGACCTGAGCCAGCCAGGTCACACGATATTATTATTATTATTATTTATTTATACTGATGTATGAGTCTAAAGTTGAGAACGGCATGAGTTAGAATTACCACCAGGTAATTTTTGGCATTGAAGTCAGCATGGATTGGAATTATCACCAGGTAATTCATGGTGTTGAAGACTGCAAGAACTGGATTAGGCATGGACATGCCCTCTGACACATCTCAAGTTGTAGTTGTCACCTCATCTCTGTTAGTGGAACTCGTAAAACTTTAGCACAACCTGATACATTTGTTACTAAAATGCACTCAGTATAGTTCTGACATCACAAATTCATGGAAGCACTGTAATTGTTTTTTCATTTCATGAAAAGTTTCATGATTAAAATTCGTCGTTGATTGCACTGTTTCATCGATATATTCATTGTTATTCAATGTTATCTGCATCGTAAATGTTCATTTGTAAATATTATTTTTTTGTTGTTATACATTGTTAATAATTATGTATCCCATGGTGAAATCTGTTCTTTTAAGTTATATAATCCAAAATATAAAAAATCAAATTAGTGACAAGTTAAATCAAATTAGTTAAAATCAAATTAATGATATGTGGATGAATACATAATACATTATAATGAATACTAGGAAGAAATAAAAGTGTACAAAAATTTCTATGAATATCAGCTATAATAGAATATAGTATAGTATTACTTAAAACTATTCAAAAATTTCTAAGACTACCTCAAGCTAAATATTTCTTAAAATTAAATTAGCAATATAATTTGTTTGAATTTACATCAACTTCCAGCTTCAAAAGGAAATTTAAAACACATTACCAAAAATTTTGCTATCAATTAAATTATTCTAACACAAACTAAATTTACAGGCTCAAGGGGGGGTTGTAACCCGGAAACCCCCCCCCCCCCCCCCGTCACTACGCCACTGTCTGGTTCTTCATTTCTTAATAGAATTTTGAAATAAATACATCTGTTATAAGTTATAATGGCTCAGCTTGTCAACTATCAATTTAAAAAACTATTAAACTCGACTCAGTGCACATTAAAGCCCGATTTTTTATTTTCCTTTCAGACTTTTCAAAATTAATGTTCAAATTATTTTCACTTACGGGCACTATTACTGTTTCAAACTGTGTTTAGATGCTGGAAGCTCATATAACAGCTGATAACATGATAATGTTACTATGTTGATAATATAGATGATCCAGAGATTAGCTCTGTAAATCAATATTACAGCTGCTAATTACCCAGAATCATATAATACTATCTTATTGAGTTTACTCATAGCTCGACCAAAAAAACATGAATCTGAAAAAAATAAAGACAAAACTATGGTATATGTAAGGTATTTTACTCATCCTTTCCAATTTCGTAATTCCGTGACCACTGCAATAACTTATCCACCAGAAGTCACTCCAAACTGGAATCTCAGGTAAGACTTGGTAGAACGCCAGTATGATTACATCCATAGTTCTTATATTTTTAATTTGTGATATAACTCAATTACATTTTTCTTGGGCTAAAACGGGAGTTTGAAGAAGTTCCCCTATTCCCTATTGATATAAAAATAAAAAATTATAATAATTGAATATTTAAGAAACAATTGCATAACAGAAATCCCATTGCACAGCATAGGAGCCACTATTATTGTAATATTTATTTGAATTACATAATGAAACATATTCATGCACCAACGATTGATACCATTCCTGGATTTCTTGTTCCATGACGAACTGCGTTGTTAATATTAACTTTTTATGTAAATTCAACGACTTGCAGTCAAATATCAGATTGATACCATTCTCGACTTTGTGTCTCAATTTTTTCAAACAGGGGGTGGTGACCACCTGAAGTTTTTCACTTATATCTCAAGCTGATAAATGTATGAAAAATAATAGGTTTTATATAATTAAACGAATATATTATCATATTATATAATTATAAACTATATTTTGAAAGCAAATTGAGTTTATAAATAAATTGTAGTGTCCTCGTCCGCTGTCCACTTAGCCTAGTTCAAATCAGAGTTCTAGGAAACTGAAGCTTCAGAGACTCATGGAATAGTAACATTTTCATCAGGCCTAATAATATAACTGAAACTTGCAAATTCAAATTGCAATATCATAAGGGTTTAATTCACAAATTATTAAAGCTTAGACGAAACCTGTTTCATATCATTAATATCCCACAAAATATCGTGTAAAATAATGTGTGAGAGTTCTTCTTACACATACATCGCTTATTTGGCTAGAAAGAAGGGTCGAGTCATTCGTCGTGCAACATTCCATGACAATCGGTCCAGGCGAAGAGAAGCCGATAAACAATATGGGGAAATGAGAAAGGAAGATTAGTCAGAAGGATGATGACAGAGAAGAATGAAAGATATTACAAAGGAATGAGGGGAGTGAGTGAGCGAGCGAGTGATTGTGTGAGAAAAATGGAAGAGAAAGCGCACAATGACTTTTGGTTAGCAGCAAGTGACTCATAAAAGGTCTGGGAAGAATCTCATGGCTGGGACTGATTGTGTGACGTCATATCAGCTATGAAACGTCATATCAGCTATGAAACGTCATATCAGCTATGACGTCATGGGATGAGTAGCACAAGGATTAATAATATGTTACAGCGGTTCCCCTCCCATTAAAGTGGGACGTCATCACAGTGATGTGTTAGCATGAATTTTCAGGCTACACATGTTGTCTTCAGTGCTTCTTCAGGGTTCAGTCAATTCAGTGTTATGAGTCGTGAGCAAGCATTTTGTCTTCCGATTTCTATTAAAATGATTTCTAATTAAGTTGTTATGTGGGTGGCTTTATAGTACAGCCTTCTATCCATCTACACACGCTCTACTGTTGAAAACAAAAGGTTAGTACTTAGTTAATACATTAATTTTAATATCTGAATTCCTGGTAATCCACCTCTAACCTCTATTTCTATTCTATTTGAATCCTGTTTCCTGTTTCCTGTTTCAAACATAAGTTCATAACTAGTGGCTTGACATGGGGGGCTTTGGGGCTCAAGCCTTACCCTCAAGTCTTGAGATCCTTATCAAAATCTAATCGGTCACCCTTACAAATAGGACCCAAGAGTTTGTAGCTTTTCTTATCTGACTGAACAGATACCTGCCAGCCACAGCTCAAGGCTATCAATTTCCTAAAAAAGAATATGCGAAAAAATTCTGCCAGATTCAAGAAATCTGCCAGATTGTGAAAGCTTATTCCTTTGAAAATGCTTCATCAAAGAAATACAGATAGCAGAAGAATGATGCTAACTTTCTTAGTAATAAATCAATAAATTAGTACTCATTCAAAAACGTTAGGCTTCTAGAGCCCTCATTTAGGTGGTGAATTGAATAGATTCGTTGTGAATAAGCTGAAAAATCACATAAAACAGAAAAACATCAACTACCGTGATTATTGAGTTATTCTATGAAATAAGCAAAACAGGCCAAAAGAAGGCGTTTTTGAGATAGATGGGTACGAACTTGGTTATTGATTGCGAATAAAGCACCCAGAGTTCAAAAATCAAAATTTAAATTGGATGTTGGATCAAAACACACAATAATAGAAAGTGGAAAGCATTTGTGAAAAATCCGTTTTCTTTGATTCAATAAATCTTGACTTTATAAGCTCCCATGAACATGAACTCAACCAATGTTGTTTGCAACCATTGACCAGCCATCAAACCGTCGTCCAGGTTTTCATTCTATTACACATGACAAAAATGTTTATAGGCTACAATACGGTAACATTAATATTTAAGACACAATTTCTTCAAATAATAAATGTTTAACACGCAATTTCTTCAAATAATGAAATCAAGGAGAATTTCTTCAAGGAGATCGCCAACATGCAATGGGCCAACTAGTATTAATAAAGTTAATATATCAAGATTTCCTTATTCTATGGTGCAACTAATTTCAAACAGCTTTCCATGTTTTCAATTTATTACACAATACATGATAATAATGTTTAACCTTGTTCATACAATACGGTAACATTAATGACTAACACAAAAATGGCTTTATCAAGAGATAACTTGTAAAGTTATCATTTATCAAGGTCATTTTTTTAGTTTCATAGCCCAAAGCTTAATAATATCGTTTTTTTTGCTAGATTTACTTAGAATGAATGAATGAGGGCCCAGAAGTTCCAATCCGGCCTATACTTAAGTGCTTATTACCTTTGAGCAAAATGATAATTATAACCTAACCGTTCTATGCCTTCACTTGCTATGAATGCAACATGAGCAGCCTGAGACATAGAGAGGTTAGGTTAAAATCAGCGTGGTCGTTGGCATAGTTTTCCTCAAACTCTTTAGCCTATTGTATTTGTATTTGTATTTGAAGTGAAGATCAACACAAATCCTTCATGGTCAGACAGGTGCGGCAATATGGAGGAAGGGCATTGTCATGAGTGTAACTTTCTTATTCTCAATCATCCCTCCGGTCTGCAGCCAGTTGTTATAATTCCGCTTTCACTTGATTTCAGTTTTGTTGAGATGGTCCAACCCTGTTGTTATTTACTGAGTAGGAGATACCGAACTCCATTCTCTCGGGGAACAGACTATAAGATCGCTAATTGAAATACTACACCTGATGAGCAAAAATGCCACATTGCCGCAATTTGAGATTGCATTGAAGATGAATCATCCCCAGTTGCCCAGAGCTATGATGGATAAAATGATGGACTTTTATTGTCCAGCTTCATAGTGTCGTTCTACAGGACACTCAGAATTATGTGCAATAGAAAAGGAATATATGTGAGTTATTTAACATTTTTAAGAGACTGAAGTAACCAAGCTATCCAATGAGCTTGTTATAAACAACAAATTCCACAGACCCTTTACGGGTTGAGTTAGAGGGCCTTCAGTTTTAACTCTGCCCTTAATAAAGACAATTTATCCATCAAATAATTAAGTCCAAGATCACCGTACAAGGCAAACAAATGATACTTAGTCAAACCTGTTTTCACAATTTCGTTAAATCATTCCTTTGGCTAATCAATTGATAATGATCTCAATGATCAATTGGTAACAATTCACCAATACGCTGAAAATAGAAGGATAACCAGCCAGATCCAACCTGATCAGTGGGGGAAAATTCAATTCATCAATTCCAAAGCATGTAGCAATGCAAGATGAACCTCCAGTGATGTGTAATTCTGATTATTTTTTAATAAAATGCTCAGCTATAAAAAAACTTGATCTTAATAATCTCTGGATTCTCATCTAATTTTATTGATTACACTGGAGGTATCCCAATCACATATATTGACAACAGTAATAAATCCAATGGATACTAATAACAAAAAATCATGTCCCCTCAGAGATTTTTCAATATCTCAGTAGAAAAAGGTCCTGGTTCGGACCCCGGCGGTGGCATTATTTTCTGGTTAACATCTTTCATTGAATGTTCACAAACACATTTGTTAATGATACAATTACTAAGCATTCAAAAGCAATAATTACAGAACTACAACCCTGATGCTGAAGTATAAAAATAGAAATTTTGCAAATAATGATAAAAAAATGCTCAAATAGTTGCATAAGCATTTCATAAACTCTTCAACACTGTGAGGAACCAAATACCTGTTTACCATCTATAAAAAAACAACCCTATAAGACTTGTGCCGTGCGCTTGAACTACATATTCTTAATTATTCGTTAATCGATTGGTCGATATCAGTTTGATATATTCAAAGAGATCATATGGGAATAATTAAATGAAGAATAAGATATAAGAATGGTAGTATTTATTAATAAAAATAACTTGCACATAGAAAGCCGAAGTCAAAACTCCAAAACAAACAACGCATAATGCTTTCCACCACAACTTTGAAGATCAGCTTGTCACTTGTCAGTTAGCGTGACGGGAAACAGGAAAGGAAGAGTTCTGGGCATCCAACCTTTTTTTTTTTTTTTTTTTTGTAGATTACGTCTTGGAGACTCCAGTTAAGGAGTATAAGACAAGTCAGATCAACAATATTATACACTAGATACCATAATTACTCCAATTAGTTGAGGTGAGGCTTAATTTTGATGTGAAAGGAACTCTTGTACACTATAAAAAGCTTTATCAACTAAATATTTCTTCAATTGTTTTTTAATATTTCTATATTTTCAAGACTCTTCAAAAACTGCGGTAGCTTGTTGTAGAATTTCCTACCAATATAACTAGGTTTTTGTTTGAATAAGCTACTATTGTGACTCACCAAGTGATAATCTCCTCGGCTTCTTGTATTATAATCATGTACATCAAGATTTTGATTAATATCATTCGTTTTTACATATAAAGTAGCTTCATACACATATAAGCAGGGTACAGTTAGGAGACCAAGTCTCTTGAACAACGGCCTACATGAATCTAATCTATTTACTCTTTCTATACACCTAACCGCTTTCTTTTGGATCTTAAACACCCTATCAAGATTTTGTTTTAATGAATTACCCCATACTAAGATAGCATACCTAATATGTGACAGTAAGAGCCCATGGTAAGCTGTAAAAAGTAACTTTTTGTCATTCAATCTAGCGAGCTGTCGCAGGACAAATACCCCAGATGAAATTTTACTACATATTTTCTCAATGTATGGAGTCCAGGTCAATCGTCTATCCAACAAAACTCCTAGAAATGCAATTTTTTCTTCCTGGTCTAATTGATTATCGTTTACAAACACGTTTATAGCCCTATCTTCATTTAAATTATGTTACACCTAACACCAACGGGAGAGCGCCAGAAGTGGTCGATGACAATGATGGTCGACGACAAACATGGTCGAATTTTAGACCGCATCTGACGCTGTACGCACCCGACAGAGTTGGTTATCTCAGGAATGTGGTCACCTCTGTCGCCGACCACCTTTGTCGTTTGGTGAAGAAATAGAAATCGATCGACTTTGTCGCTGCACGCACCCGACAGAGTGGGTCTACAAAGGAATGAGGTAATTATATCGATTCTCTTCTATCGATTCATTGTAACTAATCGATATGGTATAGACTTCGGCGAGCCAGAAGATTGGCTGGGTGTATTTCGGACCGTCTAGTGTCGCAGAGCGTCTAGTATGTCACAGCGTCTAGTTTTCAAACCATCTAGTTCTCTGTGTCAGGTGGTCTAGATTGCAGACCCTCTAGTTTCTTGCATTACGCTGTCGCAGAGTGTCTAGTTTTCAAACCGTCCAGTTCTCACTTCGTCTAGTATGCTCGGTTCCAATTAAAGTGGACTCCTCTCGCTACGCCCAGCACAGTGGCGTTCAATTTCGCCATAAGATATGATTCAGTATTTCCCATCACTTCTGTCTCAATTAGCATAAAACAAGCTGATATATTGATTTGAATTGAATTGAATTGAATTTATTGCCACATAAAAAAACAGAAACATTACAAATGTCATTGTGCAAAATAATTATTTGTCAATGATTTGATTACAACTCTAATGATAAGGTCCAATATAATAAGTGTCCCAATCTCAATTAATTAATACAAGGTAGAAGATTGATTTCTTAATGAATTGTTAACAACTCTGATGATAGGGTCCAATAACAAGAATTCTCTATTGAAGTACTTGAAATTTCTTGTATAAATTAGCCTAGTAATACACAAAATTTTATTCCAAGACCATCCTTCTGACGGAATACTCATGGCAGTTCTTTTAAAAATATAACTACAGCATATCAATAAATTGCTCAATTGATCAAACTGAACAAAATAGATTATTTTTGTAAAAATTATGAGAAACAAACTGTTTGAAATATCTGCTATTCCTTTTAACTTTGTTTCAATAAATCACAAGTATACTGAATTGTTTCTTCTGTTTATTCCTAATCAATCCAATTCACATCATCATCATCATCATTTCAATGTAGCCTAAATCACAAATCATGAGTTACAACCTACTTATTTGGAATTTTTAAAAGTTCATTGCATAAATCGAGCTTGAAACAATGAAAAAGGTTAAATTAAATGATCGATATGACTAAAACATTCATGAAATATGAATAGGTTTATCAGTGTTAAAGCTTCTACAATCTTATTTCCATCAAATGAAAGAGTTAAAACGTATTGTCAAATTGCTTTATAGAGTCCTTCAAATTTCTTTAAATGCTGTTCAATATACTTAGGCATCCGGAAAGTAATACCCGTTTTGAAATTTGAAAAAACCAAGTCTTTTTGACAAACATGCTTCACATATAAACTGAAGGACTTTTTGGCAGGATATATTTTGAAAGTGACAAAGAACTGGAAGCAGCTATCACTACACTACCTCAACACTTGAAATGAGTGACTTCTTATCTTATACAAGGGTGGTCCCAGCTCTAAATTTGAGGGGGGGGGGGGTTTGAATGAGTTTTTGCTGACCTTTTTTGCGAAAATGCCCCTCCACCCTCTCTTTCCCACCGCTCGTAAGCGTGACCAGAAATTTCTAGTGAGGGGGGTACAAACTAGCCCTCCCCCCTCACTAACAACAATGATAATGTACTACCTCAATCATATATTATCTTTGACTTCATTCCAAGACTCGCCACTTAAATTCATTCTAAAAATATGTTTCTTGTTGAATTACAATGCTTTTATCAAAGTAATAAATTATCATATGAATGTATGTCACAAAAGATAAAAGAAGTGAATTCGAACACAATACTATAATTTGGTGAAAGGTTCCGATAAGCTTGCCCTTAATTGTGACAGACAAACTCTATAGTCTACCTTCACAGTAGGCCCATATCTCAAAGCTGTCTTTTCACAATTATGGTGAAAAATATGTGGCTCTCATGCTCAAAAGGGGGTCCAGGGGCCCTCCCTCCGAAAAAGTAACCTATCTATAGCCACATTTTGATCGTTTCTAGACTTAAAATCCTCCTATTTTAACTCATTTCACGGGTTAAAGTTAATAGTGCTTGATAACTGTGAAAACTGTGCTTGAGTCATCGCCAAGGGGGTAGGGATCGGGACCGTGGAGGGATAGTGAAATGAGAGACGCTCATATTTACTAATCTATAAAATAGAATGGGGTGAAAAATGTAGTCATAGGCTTTACTGAGGTCAACTAGAACGATCAGATTCAACTCTTACCCATCCAATGCCCTACGAATATCATCAGTGACTCTCAGAAGGGTACTAAGTCCCTCTCTAAAACCAGACTGAAAGTCACTGATCAAACCTTATCTAGCAATGAACTTACTCATCTGGTCATGAACAAGAATTTCTAAAACTTTGGTAAGCACTAGGAGATACTAATAGACCTATAATCAGAAAGAGAAATAGGATTAGGAACTTCGTTCAAGGGGATAACAATTGAGAATTTCCAATCATCAGGGAAAACAGTCGTGAGCAGGGAAGTGTTGATTTTTTTAAATCGATAACCAATTTGAAATAAATTTCAACTGGTTTTAATCGGTTTTAAACTCGATTTGATAACTTGGAAACTGTCCATCGCCAAGGGGAAAGGGATCGGGATCTGGGGAGACCAGCTTCGCCCTTATGTCTCTTCCAGTAGATAAACGCAATTTTATCCCCCCCCCATCCTGGGACCTTTCTTGCTCAAATTGGTTAGGGCTACCCTTGAATTGATATGAAACATTCTTATACTTACATAAAGATTCAAAATAAATTACAATAGCCCATTTCGACATTTCTTGGATTGGTGGGGAAAATATTTTTGTCAATAATTTACAGTACATCGAATATTATCCAGCTGATTGCACTAGGCTATCAGTATTATGGTTCATATATGGGAATTCGCCCATCAAATTCTGAATCTAAATAAAGCAGCTGATTCGATAATTGTCTTGAATACTTTTGAATGTCTCGCATAATTATTATCCAGCTGATTGTATCATGCCTTACTATCAAGTGTAACAAAAACTATCGTACATTACACGGCTGTAAACTTTTGCCGGTTCTCGCATATTCACGTTTCTGCACTCGGCTGCGCCTCGTGCATAAACTTTCATATGCTCGACCGGCAAAACGTTACTTTCCAGCCTAGTGACGTAATATACTAATTTGAAACTGAAGTGAGAAGATTCAGAAGTACTCATAACTTCATAAAATGTGTATCACGACACAATTCAAGTCACTGTGATGATAGACTTTACTTCCTGGAAAAACTGAGTCTCAGCTCAGAAAATTGAAGTGACTTCAACCTCCTGACTGCACGCAGTAAAACTCTAGACAGTTGAATAGGAGGCTATTAGATTAGTCTGTTTGGAATGGATATTAATAATAGAAGGTACTCCAAGTCTCAAGTTATCTTGGTAGTGTAAGCTGTACATGTATGGGAATTTTGCAATTTCCTATTCGATTTCGATTCAATTTCCTATTCGAATTCGATTTCAAAATCGTTCATAATAAACTATGAGCATACTTACTATTATAAAAATTAAACTAGGCAGGAAAGTGATTTTATTTATTCCAGTTGATTTTTTTTTTGTTGATTGGAGTCTCCAAGACGTAATCTGCAAAAAAGTACACGAATCACACAAATAGATGCGAATCTCCGATGAATGATTTTTCGCCAGGCCAGATTCTGCTTTTATCAATTTCCAAACAGCTTGTTTTGGATTTTTTCACTTTTCTATAAATTTATTTACAGTTATTTTTCTAGCATTTTGCAAGTTATTCCTATAGACATTTTCTTATATTTTGGAAATAGGATTCAAAAGTAAAGTATTTCACTCCTATTCTTGTTAATATAAAAACCATTGAACTTGTTGTGGATTTATTTTTCCAGAATAAATTCAGTCTTCATTGAATTACTTGAAATTGCTATATCTTTTGTCACCCAATTTAAATTCTTTTGGCTTCACTATCTTTTCTTGCTCCTTTTCGTCTATTTTCTACTTTTGACTCGACCGTTTTGCATTCTGTCTGTTTTTAACGCATTTACGGCTGAACGCGTGAACCGATTTCTTTTAAATTTGACATGAATGTTCCTTTTAGTAATGCGCAGCGATGTATACATACGTTTTTTTTCAATTCTACCCTTTCGGCCTTCATTATAGTAATACATTTTTTGTAAGTAAAAGTCAATTTTCTCTCAAGAACGGTGCGCCCCTCAGAGCCTTGCGCCCTGGAGCGACTGCTCCACTCGCTCCATTATCTGTACGCCACTGAAGTAAGTGCTAGCAAAGCATGCTCTGTGAACTTGCCAATCTCAGTAACTTACTTTCTGTTATCCATTTTAACGAGATTCAGTAATCAACCTGTCTTACTCGCAAAGAAATGATGATAGAAGTGTTGGCTAGATGGAAGATGGCGAGCCGGCGTAGCCTAGTGGACTGGAGCGTCGCAACTTCAGTCTGCTATCGCTGCTCCGGTCATGGGTTCGATTCCCATTCCATCTAGCATTTATTGTATCATCCTTCACCTCATTACCCAAGCAAAAGTCATAGACTTATCATCAACAGAAAAAAAGATGTGGATTCAGGGTTTATTTGATATAAAACCATTGAATACTCAACTATTATATTAATATTAAACGTATTATTTATTGTAAACGCACAGCCGAAAACTTACAAAAAGACATAAATACAATAACTATTGGCTAAAATATTTCCAGAACAATTAATTATATACCGGTATCCTAATCCTAAATATAGGCCTACATAAACACATGTTTATATAGAAACAATTCCAATTTTGCTAGGAAGAAAGAAGTAGGCTATTTTCTGCGCTGTGTCAATAATAACTTCCGGAAGCGATAAGCAAGCATTTTTGTTTTGTTTTTCATTTTCATTTTTGAAAATTTATTTTTGTTGCGTAGCCAGGATTGGATTTTTTTAAATTTAGTGGTGTAGATGCTAATCTAGACCACTTGTTTTGAATCAATTCCAAATTTGATTGAATTGGGGCTTACACTTTGATTCAATACTAATTGAGAGAATCAACTCTCGCATCATTAGTTAGACCAATAATTTGTTGATTCAAGCTGATTTTCTTTGAATTAACCTGCAATTTTTCAAACTGCTAAATTTCAAACATCATAATTAATAAATACTTATTATTGTCTATCTGATCATTTATTTCAATGTAGGCTATTTGGACAATAAAATCATAATAGATAGGAATAATATGAAATGAAAAGTCGATGATTTGATTAGCCTGCTTGGATTCCAGTGCTGCTACCATTTTATTTGTTGAATATTAGATATAGAATCCGGATTCAGTAGGATATTATGCAGTCATGTTTAGAGATAGGTTATCATCTTAGTTATTTTATTATATTTACTCAATCTTCTTGTAATGCAATGTCTTTAAGTTTTAAATTGAAATGTAGGTCCACAAATTGCATACACTGTTCCAGTAATCATGTTTTATGTGAAACCTATCATTTTAATTCAGGGTCCTGATTGAACTCATTGTAATATATTGTTTAGCCTATCACTTGTCATGGTTAATCTTGTTTTATTAAAATTCTATCTGATAGCAGGGTACTTTTAATTTTATTCGTTTATTTATTCATTCATTCACAAAAACCGTTATCTCCCGTTATCTCAATGACGCCTTCCATCTTGGTATATATACACTTACAACTTGCGAAAGTTCCAGACTCACAATTGCCTGCACAGCCTTATTGCTGTACTAGCAGCAGTAACTGATGCTAAATTTTGGTATGAGATTGAAAAACAGTATTTGAGAAATAGAGAGGGGATGAACTAGACGGGAAATAAGCAATTAACTTACCGGCGCGACAGCCCGGCGACACTAAACAAATATTGTCGTATCGAGACTAGCCATTTTTATATAAATAATTCTACAAACTTTATGTATGACTCATCCTTTCCACCCGAACCTAAATCGCGCAAAAAAGGAAGAAATTCAGATTCCAGATTCGTGGCCACACACTAGCCCATTTATCTAAAATACTCGAAATTGAGGAAGTTCTCTTCATTAGCTGTGAAATGTATGTGTTTCAACCTTTCACCCAATAAAAAAGACATTCTAGAGTGGCAGAAAAATATTTCTAGTACTGTATTATTATAACTTAATCACATTATATATGGAAAATTTCCACCATAGAATAACATCATTATTAAATGGAAGAAATGAACCGAGCTCCGCTCAGGGAGGCTGTATTTCAAGTGTTTCATAGAAAAACATTGGACAAAACCAATTTCATTTTGCATTTGAAATCATTTCTGACTCACAAATGTTGTGCTAATCTTAAATTTTGGATAGAAATACGGTATACAGATACAGAAATTGCTCACTTAATGTAATAGGATTTTACTCTTGCTACCTAGGTTTTTGATTCACTTGAATAAAACTACATCCTTCATTTTTTCTATCATTGAGATCCACTGAAATACTGTATCACAAACTCATTAAAAAGTTATCAAAACAGTTTGTTCCTTTTTACTTGTTCGTTACCTTTGCGCAACGGGGTCGGTGGGGGCCTTATCAACTGTCAATTTTCCATGGTCTCAATATTCAGTTCAATGAAAGTTATATAGAGCTCACTGTGATTCCGTAAAACAAATACAGTATGACTTAGTTATAACATCATTTATTGTCAATATTATTGACGCTGTATCAGAGTGAAACTGTAGAAGGGCTACCAATTCATCAATAACACAGGAGAAATAAAAAGTTAAGATTTTTCATTAAATACATACTTTATTCAAATACCTACTCAATATGTTGAATTCGATTTGAGGGTTTTCATTTCGAGTCTTCCTTCATGAACACAATCTAGCAGAAACAGGATTCTACAAACATTTCATTTATTAAAAAATTCACCAAAACTCTTGGTAAAAAATCATACTGGCTTAAATTCAGACATAATAATTATGAGCTAATTATAGGCTATTGTGCTTCTATAATAATTTTTCATCATTGCACATCGCTGTACAATCCAGAAAAACATGTAGCCTACAATAGTTTTTGGATTTAGACAAAGAAGATAGGGAACTTGTGCTTGCTTGTACAGAATGATTCATCATGAATCCTTGTCCTACTTGTCTAGCCTGTGTACCGAGACTTCTCCATTCCGGGGGTCCGGTCCACTCAAAATTCCTTGAATGGTAAATGAAATAAATTCACTTGAAAACACTACCGACTCATATCAAGAACTTATTTTTGAGTAGTGGATGGTTCTATGATTGCTAACGTGTTCTACTCAACGATTTCTATGGGGCTACATAAATATTTATGTATAGAAATCGTTGGGTCTTCCTAGCAATAGAAGATAAGTCACGTAATACTCGTGACAGCGGTAAAAACGGTGACCGTTTGACTGTTTTCAACTTTTCCAGCTGCTCTGATATTGTTTACAGCCATTTACCTTTGTAGCTGAGACTGTAGGTTCTCTCATCTTTCATCAACATCAATCACATTACACACGCACAAGCTTTAAACTTTTGTGGATACTATCCTCCGCAAAAAACTGCTAAAAATCAGTTTTTGAGAGTTCATTTCCCAAAACTTTCCCCCCCAATCCCTCTCCTATTGATTGCAGTGGATACAGTGAACTCCATAACTCGAATTTGAATTTCACAAAAATGGAGTACATGTCCATAAAAAAACTGGACAAAATTTGCGACATTTTCCTGTTAAGACATGATATAGATATTCATTATGGCAATGATAGTGAAAACATAATTTCCAATGTCTATTGATTTTGAAATCAAATGATTTATGTACATACAGCTTCCATAATTCGTGAAATTTTTTGAGAAGAAAACCCTGCATGTTCAAAAATAATTAAAAATGAGACTTGATAAACAAATATTCCTGCAATATGGATAGATTAATAAAAAATAAAGAGCATGAATTAGGAATTATGAAATCAATAAGAAATATTTCTTTATGTAGAGTTTATCCAAAGCTACTCGTATTTGAAAAATCGATTTGAATTTATGATTTTCAGTTAGAGCTGAAATCAACGTAATTCAATTCTGACATATGATATAGAATATAATGTCTCTAACTGACTCTAACCAAAGGCAGGCTCAACGGAGCCTTTCCCTTAATTGTAAGTTATTATAACATAAATAGTTATTCTTATTGTAAGTTATTGAAAGTATTTGCAGTATATTTATCCAGTGTAGGCTATAGGATAGTAATTATCCACGGCATTGTATATTTCTGTTATAAATTAAGCTAAATATTGCTGTAGGCCTATATTAAAAACGTTGTATACTGTACATCAAAATGAAACTTTGTAAATATAGCAATTAATAACATTGAAAGAATAACAGTGAATAACTGTAGAAGAAAAACTAAATCGTTAAACAACTTGAAAGGAACTAAGTGCTTAGTTTTATTTATCCAACTTGTAAACTCTGCCCCTAATTCAAAGAGAAGAAGGTTCACCTTATAGAGATAAATGTTTGAAATATAAACTCAAGATAAGATCTCTATCTACAACTTTCCCACTTTTAAAACTTTCCATGAAAATGGGAAAAATTCTCTATTAGAGTTTTATTTCAGTTCACATTTCAAAATTTTTGAAACATTTTAAAAGCTGAACAACTGCTTCAAATTGATGTTTTTTTGCATTGTTGGGATCACGTAATACCATTTGTCAAGTGTACCAAAATTATTTTTTTTCGTTGGAATTCAGATAGTGAAATGGCATTGTGAAACGATATGGAATAATTAGAACGTGTGATTACAGCTGGCGGGCTCTATTTTAGTCGGTAGCTGACTGTACCGGCCTGGCTGCTATGGAACCTAGTCGATATGAAATATAGAGGAAGTGAGACGCTAGTCGATGTGAATACTAGACGATCTGAGACGATCAGCGCATGAAACCTCCAGCCGTCTCACATACTCCAGATTCGTTTTAAAATAGCACCTAGACGATCTGAAATCTAGACGATGTGAGATACTCCCGATTGGCTGTATAACCTGGCTTTGACTCGAAATTTGAATCGTATTGTTCATGGTGTTAAAAAGGTGTTTCTTTTATACAACTTCTTTGTGGATGTTGTATCTCCCATGGGTTAAAATTCTTCGTGAATTTCCACATATTAGTTTGGTTGTTCCAGTTGTTACCTTCTTCGTGTCATTCATAAATGATTTTTATTGCAGTGTTATTCCTAATATTATGTTATACCTACATTCTATTATAATTTGATAACAGTTGAAAATAATTTAAACAATTTTGATCAACATAATAATTTTCATAATTA
The DNA here is from genome assembly GCA_948455865.1 of Conomelus anceps. NCBI lineage: Eukaryota > Metazoa > Arthropoda > Insecta > Hemiptera > Delphacidae > Conomelus > Conomelus anceps. The sequence continues at coordinate 14,337,608 of OX418222.1, forward strand.
TAATATTAGAACGAACTCTGATCTTACTCCTTATATAAGATTGTCAAAGACTCATATATGCTATGTATACCATGTTTAATACCGTATTTAATAAACTTCCTCTTGAAATAAGAATGTTACCAGAAAAAAGCTTTAAATCAGTAATTAACAAATGGTTAAGAAAAAAGCCATTTTATAATTTGAATGAATACATGGAGGCTGACGAAGCTTCTTTTCAGAAGTGGAGTGCATTCCTCAAGCATCTCCAATATATGTGAATAAAACATTATTTAAAGGTGAAATAAAGTGTCAGTTTCAATACAGTATTAGATTGTTCATTAAGTATTTTGTCATGGAAAACATCAAAGATGAATACATGTATTGTGTGATATTAGTGACTTGACAATATGATTTTAATTTTTGTTCAAACTTGGTGTATTTTATAGTGTATGAAATATTTTAGTTTGAGGGAAAACACTATTATTCATTTGTTTTAGCTGAGAATCCTCATCTTAAACTATATTATGATAGGCCTATATTGACGAAGCCTATTGCAATGTTTTATTTTTTAATGGCAAATAAAGATTCTTATTCTTAATTTGCTCTTCGAATTTTGGATAATATGCAACTGCGGAGTGACCATATCAAGACAACATTGAACTCTTGAAATTTAAAGAGCATAGAATACTTACTGATATATTATAATGTAAAATCGGTTTCAAAATAAAAATATATATAAAAAATTGAGAAGAATTACGTATGTAGATAAATAATAAGACTGAATGGTATCCAGCCAGAAACAGTTGTTAGCAGTCAAGAGGAGGGTAATTAATTCAGTTCATGCACAAAATATACTTTATTACGATTATCATAAAAATATTATTAACATCATGTTATTAAAAGTCGTTTAAACATCAGTTCTTTTTTCACAACCATGAACACAGACAAACGGCTCTTGTCTAGCTATTTTCGAATTAAACATAAATGTGGTACTTTTGATAGTAGCCATAGCAATTTCTGTAATTGGTTGTGTTATTTATAACTGTTCTTACAAAAAACTTATTAAAATATTATACTCCTGGATTTCTTGTTCCATGACGAACTGCATTGTTAATATTAACTTTTCAAGTGAATTAAATGACTTGCAGTCAAATTTTATTTAAAATAAGTAATATTTCACTTACTTTTGTAGGCCGAACGTTTTTGGGTTGTTGAAACCCATCTTCAAGGCCTTTTAGTTTTAAGGAAAATGACACTATTATTCATTTGGTTTAGCTGAGAATCAACAACTTAAACTATATTATGATTCTATTGATGAAGCCTATATTGCAATATGTTTTATTTTTTAATGGCAAATAAAGATTCTTATTCTTAATTTGCTCTTCGAATTTTGGATAATATGCAACTGCGGAGTGACCATATCAAGACAACATTGAACTCTTGAAATTTAAAGAGCATAGAATACTTACTGATATATTATAATGTAAAATCGGTTTCAAAATAAAAATAATAATAAGATAAATAATAAGATTGAATGGTATCCAGCCAGAAACAGTAGTTAGCAGTCAAGAGGAGAGTAATTTTAATTCATGCACAACTTAACAAATATACTTTATTATGATTTTCATAAAAATATTATTTACATTATTATTAAAAGTCGTTTAAACATCAATTCTTTTTTCACAACCATGAACACAGACAAAAGGCTCTTGTCTAGCTATTTTCAAATTAAACATAAATGTGGTACTTTTGATAGTAGCCATAGCAATTTCTGTAATTGGTTGTGTTATTTATGATTGTTATTACCAAAAACTTATAAAAATATTATTTCTGACATATTTTTAAACTATCAATTGTCTGAAATAAAACTACCATCAAAAGAATTGCACCTTACAATGTATTGTAAGCCAATAAAGAATTACTGAGCTACTTAACAAACTCTGGCTTGAAATGTAAAAATGATAGACATGAACAGTTGCTAAACTATTGTATGATCACACCGAATTAAAAACAAAATTAGAATCATCACTAAAAAAATCTGAGGAAGAACGGATAGGGCTTGTGAATTTCATGAAATCATATAATTGAAATTCTAATTCTCATGAGTCAATGTAGGTCAGAGGAAATTGAAATATTAAATTAAAAAATAAACAAAGTTAATGTAAGATCTGAAAATTATTTAATAGTATTAACTTTTCATGTGAAATTTAACGACTTGCAGTCAAATATTTGTTAAGAATAAGTATAATAACTCACTTAATCTGGCCGAGTACTTTCGAATCAATGAGATCCATCTTCAGAGGCGTGGGTTCCTAGATCATCATGTCAGTTTTTTGGTTAGAAGTGTTGTGGTTTTTGTAAAATGTGATCAAAAAGTTTGTGAGATTTAAAATTTAGTTGTTCATTGAGAATGTTTTGTTTATTGTGTGTGGTGTGTTTGTATATTTCAAATTGTTCCAAGGTGTTGAGTTCGTGTCCTTTAGATTTTATGTGTAGAATGTGTAGGTTGGTATTGATATCAGTAAAAGTGTGTCCAGTTTGAATGATATGGTCGGCAAAATTCGATTCAGCTTTGGATGTCAGGGCTTGAAAATGTTCCTTGTAACGTTTTTTCATATCATTCAAACTGGATACACTTTTACTGACATCAATACCAACCTGTCATCAGCGTAAAATCAAAATCGACCGACTCTGTCGTCAGCGTTAAATAAAAATCGACCACCTTTGTCGTTGACTACTTTTGGCGTCATCCCACACCAACAGCATAGAGAAACAGTTTGAAAATGGATGTTACTGAATAACAAATTTGACGGGATTCAATTTTGTATATATAAAAATTTCTACCAAATTAATATCTTTAAACTCAAAAATATTATTTATTACTACCAATATACTACTACTGCAGACGAGCATCTACATTGATGAGCGGCATCAACCTCTAGGAGGCATTGCATCAGCCGCTTCATGAGCAATGCTTATGTAGTGACGTCGATTAGGCTGCTCCTGCGCATTGGGCAGCTAAAGCTGGGAATTCACGTTCCAACTTGCAGTACCACTTGCAGTACTGCTAGTCCTAGTAGTACTGCTAGATGGATAGGCGATCAGAAGTTGGCTGAAAGATCGATCGTCGCGAACTCTGGGCGGCATAAATCGGCAGCAGTGTAGTGAGTTAGTTGCATTGTTTATAATGGCTAACATGGGAAAATTATCATAAAAACAGGATTTAAAGAAGTCAATTACGATTTTTTAAGGAAATCTAATCTAGAAGAAGGGAAGAACCTTGTAGAGAGTAATCATGTTTTTGATGTGGAGGAGTGCAAAGGTATTATACGTGGAAAAGTGATGAGACAAACTAGCATCAATGTTGTTTTACAATCTTTTTGTCAAAAAATTTCCACTCTGTTTATCAAAAGTCAACTGCCTAGAGGTGGCAACTGTCTAAATTCGCCTCTGCTTACAATAAATTAATATTTTGCAACAATAACAAAAACATAACCTCAATGCTGTTATTAGGATTGATTTCTTTAATTACAAATATCAATCACACAAGTGCATAGAAAACGTCTAATTTTCATCAATCAGCAATCTTTTAAACATAAAATAATTTGTAAATATAATATAACTCACTTAGTCCTTCGAACATTAGAGATCCATTTCTCCCGTCTATCCTTTTTGTAAGGTCGACCAGGAAATGAATAAAATGAAACACCTTTTCCTTCTGTATTCTCATAGGTATTACTGCACCCATATACACAACACATAATGCGGCTCTTGGGCATTTTTTGTATGTTTGTGTAAAGAAATATTTTTTTGAAAAAACGTATTTGAAGTGAGACAATTTAGCACACAATTTAATGGTGATCAGATTTTGACTCACTAAGTTAGAGCACGATCCTCCGCTCAGAGCGCTGTCGGTCGATCTCCAGATCGCCTATAGTCAACTCCACTCACGCTCCTACTTACAATCCAACTTTATTCCTAATCAGCTGTGAACGTCACTCTTGAGCCGAAAAATGTAACCGAAGTTGCCCGAACTTACCCAAAGGTCATGCACTGACTGAGATAAGATGGACGACTTTGATCCGACTGCCCCACACACGCTCCAACACCGTCGACATTCATAAGTCGTCCCTCTAGTGGTCCATCTACAATGGACGCTGTTAGTGATGACGTGATCCGTTGCTAGGGAGCCAGTTTTGTTTCCAAACAATGGTTGCTAGGTGTCTGTTTCCATGTTATTTATATGGGCGTATAACAGTGTCTCAGATTTTTATCAAAAGCAATAAAATTACAAATTTCTAAGAGTTTTAAGTCCTTTTTTCATGTACCAGGATACCAGAGGATTGAGTATCAGGCTTTTTTCAGTTGTGATATTGGATAATAGAACTATTTTCATAGTATTTTGTTCATAGGTTAGGTGTAGGCTACGAAGCATTATACGATTAGACTAAAAAGCCAATTTATGGCCATCAAATTAGGGGAAATAGTGAGATATTTTGGGGGATAAACCAAACACGGTAAAATGTATGGTATTTATTGAGTATCCGAACTTTTTGATTTTTCCAACAATTTTTTCCCCACACACTCAAAACACACTAGTAAGTAATAATACACTGATATTTTGCGGGGGCAACGCTTATTTGGCATTTAAATTAGAGTTTTCTGATGGAACTATTTTTCTTCTGCGTATGAAAGTAGATATGTTTGGAGACCTTTGGGATTAAAATTAAAAAAAAAAAAAAAAAAAAAAAATTAAAAAATATTAGAAAAAATTAGAAAAAACTCCCAAAAAATTCCGACCGACCTGTGGGGAGGGCATGTGGGGAGTTTGCCGGACTATGAGGAATTACATGTGGGGAGTTTGCCGGACTATGAGGAATTACATGTGGGGAGGGGCATGTGGGGAGTTTGCCGGACTATGAGGAATTACATGTGGGGAGGGGCATGTGGGGAGTGGAGCAATTATGTGACCAGCTACTACTAACAAGATATCTATAGCCGCCAATAATGCGTTCAAAACTAATAATCGTTCAATTCAATTACAGATGTCATCCACCACTACCGCCGCTGACGCCATCTTCAATTCAATCGGAGCACTAAAACCTCTTGTTTTCACATCTATGAAAGATCTCCAACAAGGCCAGACATATCAGATGATAGATGCGCAGAGAATAACTACACAGTATGGGAAAAAGGTTGCAATCACATTGGATTCCGAGAACGGGCATCTACGTGTCATACTACCAGATCTATACAGCAGGACCACCCTAGAACTTATCCCAGATGGAGAAATTGTTGATATGTCGATGTACAAATTCAAGAGTCACCCTGCTGGGAGAACGCATAGGATTCAAATGTTTAAGGAACAGTAAATACCCACTCTCTCTCTCATCTCAATGTTACCCGCTCTCTTTATAATGCTAACCTTAAAAATCAGCTCTCTTTATAATGCTTAGGAAAAAAAAAAACTTGTTACATCTGCAACTGTATTACATAATCAATAACCTTGGCATTCTGTATGATATCATTCCAATGCAGGAAAAACAAGTAATTGCACAACATTATGCATTATGTAATCACTTGCCTTTGGCGCCATACCAATGAAGCAGGAAAAACAAGTAATTGCGCAACATTATGCATTACGTAATCACTTGCCTTTGGCGCCATACCAATGAAGCAGGAAAAAACATGTCTGTGTGCAGCATTACTGACCTTGGCGCCATCCAGGAAAAACGTATGCAACTAATTTATGGCTGTACAAGAAATAGGTGGGAGCGTAGTTGACCTTGGGGAGATCCGGTTACCAAGTATATATAGAGGACCTCCGGCTTGTAGATCCATAGTATCTCAGCAAACGACTGCTAGCTTCTACAGTGAATCCTGCTAAAGACTCAATAACAGTAAGTATTTGTCTTTTGCTAGATCATCCAACCTCTATAGCTATTGCATGAAATCTAATGCCTAACCATGTTATCATTCATCCATTGCATGAAATCTAACCTCAAATGGTTAACCATGATATCATCTACTGCATGAAATCTCATTCATCTACTGCATGAAATCACATTCATCTACTGCATGAAATCTCATTCATCTACTGCATGAAATCTCATCCACATGAATGGCTGACCCACAATGCTGACTGTAAGATTATGCTAATACCTGTTCATTTTCAGATGTCATCCACTAATGATGCCGCTGATGCCATCTACAACACAATTGCATCCCAAAAGCCACTAGACCTCGTATCCATGAAAGATCTTGAGCCAGGGCACACGTACCAAATGATCAGCGCAGAGAGAGTCACCACAAAATATGGTGAAAAGGTGGCAGTCACACTGGATTCCGACAACGCACACATATGGGTTATACTTCCAGAGTCGTACTGCAGGACCACCTTCAAATTCGTCCCTGCTGTAGGAACCGTCGACATGAAATCATATAAATTCATGTGCCATCCTGCTGGGAGAACCCATAGAATCCAATTGATTAAAGAATAATGAATGAAAAAATAAAAGTGTGACATCTGCAACTGATTTGTTATTCATTTTCCCCTACCATAGTTTCAGTGTCCACTTATGCCTACAAGTGTACACCAAGTGTTCACCTAGTGTTCACCTAGTGCTCACCTAGTGATCACCAGTGTTCACTAAGTTTTCACCTAGTGCTCACTTAGGCCTAAAAGTGTACACCAAGTGTTCACCTAGTGATCACCAGTGTTCACCAAGTGTTCACCTAGTGCTCACCAAGTGTTCACCTAGTGCTCACTCAGGCTTAAAAGTGTACACCAAGTGTTCACCTAGTGCACTGTTGCTTCAAAGAAAAAAGGTTGAAAAGAAAAGTATATACTCTTACAATACATTATTTATTAACATAAACAATCTCAAGTATGAAACAATACATAGAAATTGGCTACAATATTGCCCCTTTCAAAGTCTCTGGTAACACCATAGGTCTCTGCCGACCTATTAAGAGATTCCTTTACACGGCCCACGCCATCAGTCACATCACCTGGCGGCCATAATCTAGGATAATGCTCAGCTTTACGAATTGATACCAGTAGAGCAGGATCGCCTGATTGACCATCCTCAATCCTAATGCATCTGACATGTCCATCCATAGAGTTGTAGTCAAAGCCGGCAAATGTAATCCTTCTTCTGCCAACCAAAGATAGACTCTGGTCACCGCACTCAAAGTCACACCACCAAGTCTCATCGCTGTCGTTGAAATCAATCTCCAGCTTAACATCCTTGCTCCTCCATCCAGGCACTGAACGCAAGTCCATTATGGCTACCAAGCTATTCTTTAACTTGTATATTGTGTCTAATGGCACTCTCCAATGATTATCAAAACAGGCTGTCACCATGAATGGCAGTCTATCCACATATGATGCTGGAGACCGTTGCTTCTTATCCTCCTTATACGATGCAATGCCCATGTAGATATCTTTCAGGAACGAATTGACACTAGTACGGTTGAAGTTTGCAGATTGTGGACCTGGACAAAATCTTTCACCTGGGAAGTCGTCTTTGTCTCTGACCCATTGTATAAACCCTTGACTAGGTACTGCATCGATGACAGCATAGCGTAGTCTCCTGAGACGAGTACAATCACATTCAAGGATATGAATATTCTCAGAGCTGACGTCACATGACTCTGCATGCCCAGATTCAAGTTGAAAATTGTCCATGCTCAAGCTGTCTTGCCGCCGCAGTAGCTCAGCTTCTAGATCCATGACTGCCGCCTTCAAGCATGTCTTGGCTGCCCTTGAGCTCAAAATCCTTGAGATCATCTTGACTGTAGGTGTTAAACTAAACTATACTGAGCAGCAGCAGGCTCTTAAATACTAGAGGTGGTGGGGTAAATGATGACGCAATATTCACATTTCATTCTTTATTGACAAAAATAAACTTCGACAAAAATATCTATCTCTTTGTAATGCTTGCATGATCCAATTGTGCAGGATGTTTACTACATTGAGCGCACAAAATGGCGGTACATCCAAGCGTCCTCGTCCTCCATTGTCACCAGCCAGCTTCATCTTCACAGTCTCCAAGAAGTCGAGCAGGTAATGTTCTGGGCAGTAGACTGTAGTAGTCTTCATCAGCACCTCCAAGTTGGGCGTCTCATGGAATAGGTAGGGCGAACTCAGGTCCACATACTCCACATTTTCCTTTTTGTTCAGCTGCAGTAGCGTTTCCAGCAGACAAATCTTCTCATATCCATATACCAAGATCTTGACTGGCCGTCCCGATTCACTGTTCTCGTGCAGCCATCTTCCAACTGTGTCACATACAATTTGCTTCAAGGCCGAATATGAGAGGTGTGTTTGGCCGGCTCCATTGCCCGACCATCTCAGTCCATGTTTAGCTCTTTGTAATTGATTGCTTGTTTTCAGCAAAATGTCCGGGTATGGTGACTTGAAAAAGTAGTGGTGAGTCAACACATGATGTTCATCGTCACGTTCCAATATTGCCATCTCCTTGACAATAAACTGGTTATTCAATCCCTCAAAGCCTTGAAAGTCCATCAAGTAGATTGGTATTGGTCCAAAAAGTTCTGTAGCCCTGCTTGGTGTGATGCCATCTTCGTCATCATCATCAGTGGAAGCCTGGTTGAGGTCGGTTGTACTTGTAGAAGCTTCCTTCATCAACGATGTCTCATGTTGAGTGTAGTAGCCTGGGCAGCAGCCCACAACATCCTCTCCATCGCTGGGTGGCAACTCCCCCTCCTCCTCATCCAAAAAGCGTAGAACTCTCCTGGACATGATGACTGCTTCACTTGACACTTCTTGCAACTATGAGCATACTGCTGCTTGCTGACCGCCTTTATATCCTCCACCGCTCTCTCTAGGCCGATTGAACAAGACCGGTCATTGGCTGATACTCCTTAACCACTTCGTGTATCAGCAGACAATAGGCATGTGTATTTCCTGGAATGTTGTCACTTGCTTCAAACTCAACTCTGATGTCAATGCTTCCCGTCTTGAGCGATTCGTTTTGACGTGAACAGTCAATGGGAAACAGTAACATCTTACCATCCCGCACAGCCTGTTTCTCAAAAAGTGGGTTGCTTGCTCGAGCGTCATCACGATTGTAGACTCCATTGAATGCTGCATACATATTGTACACTTGGTTGTCATCGCCATTGATGCTTTCATACGGATAGTACTTGTTGTTCAAGAACACTCGAACATCTTTCATTTTGCACAAGTCAAAGTATGAGCTATTCACAGTAGCCACTCCTCTTCTTCCAGTCTGCAGTCCAATCACAATGTATCTTGGCTTCTCCAGCTGAGTAGTCGACTTGACAGTCCACATATGTTTTGTGGTCTGTGGCAAAGACGGGTACTCGTACAGTTCCCAATGTCGGAATGGCATTGAGATGGGCGTGTTCTTTTGCACCAGTCTCAGCAGACGCAATTTTTCCTCATCAGACACCTCTACATAGGGCATCCTCCACACCAGTTTCTCAATTATGACCTTGCCTGCTGTATTCAAACAGTCTAAAGTGTCAGCACTGCGTCTCAGCACCAGCTCCAGTTTCACATTCAGCATAATCTGCCTATAGTCCTCGGCAAAGCCCAACAGGTATCTAAGTGGCACATTCATGATGGTTGTGTTGGCACCATTGGCATCAAACGTGCCAAACCCTGCCTGGGCATCATATCTGTAGCCGGCTCCATCCATCTTGAGCTGTTCTTCCCGCTCAAAGGTCATGGCATTCTTCATCAGGCTGGCAATGCCAGGGCTATGTATGCTGTCCACTACAACTCCATTGATCTCGTAGCGCATTTCCGAAAACAGGTGGCCAAAGAATCCAGAAACACAAGGTGAGCCTCCCAAGGTTGCATTTGCTGCATTGGTCACCTTGTACTCCATGTGCAGATAGCTCTCCGATGGCAGTGTATAGATGTCCTGCTGCTGAATTGCTATCCGAATCTCATCGTTGGCACCAAAGCCTGTAGTATATGGTGCATGAGAATGATATTCATAGCCAGTGATGCTGTTCTCCGCTGAAGGGCCAGCCCTTGTCACATCCAAAACTCCCATTTTTCAGTGTTGTTGTCGTCTTCCTCCTCTTACAACTTGATAGCCTTTCTTCTGCAGATATTTGATGCTGCTCGATGTTAACACCACAGAGTCCAATGGTTGAATGACGTCTTTCACAAATGGCGCCCTATTAATAGACTTTTGTTCTACCACCTCCATGGGGGACATTGCTGCTTCCACATCCAATCCTTGATTCCACTTGCCAAATAATAGCACCATCACTTGGGTTGTTGTTGCAAATGTAAGGTTATGTTTATCGGTTCCTCCCTAAAGTCCACCAGACGTCCGTTCTCATCAACAATCTCCAATGTAATGCTACCAATCTGCTTGGTGTCTACCGGTAAATAGATGACATTTTGTACAGTCACACTCATTTTATACCCTGGATCAACATCTGGGTAAAACTCATAGATCACGTGATCCTTGACTCCATTTGAGAAGGATCCACTCACAATGTTACACTTTATACGCAGCACATTGGGACGACTGATTTGCACTGTCGTGATACCTCTAGTCTCGACTTTAGCTTCTACAACTTGGTCGAATCCCAGCAGCTTTCCTATTGAATCAGGTTGTCTAAAGTCCAACATGGCGTCGCATAATACTAAACATTTCAAGGTCGATGGGTCCACAGCCATCTGAAACTTGACTCCACGCTTCTTCATCCTTGCCTCCAGCAGGTTGGCAATTGTTTGAAATTCAAAACTACCTTCTGGCAATACTACCTTTTGCCAAACCATTACTGGAGCTTTTTCTCCTCCTGCCTGGACAGCTCTGGGCTTCCTTTGAGTACCCTGGTTAGCAGTATCACTAAACAACTGCTGAGCAAACACTTTACCTGTAACTTCCTCATGAGTCATTGCATAGTCGTCCTTCTGGTCCACTTTTGGAGCCAGGAAATGTAGTGCATTGTTGTAGCCATTCTCAACATTTGGTATAGAGTTGCAGCTAGTAAAGCTGATGAGTCCAATTTCCCATTCGCCATTGCTTGTATCAAGTGGCGGGTAAAATTCACTTTTCAATATTGAGGTTCTACCTCCAAAGCAGAGCATCATGGTATTGACTGCTCAGTGTACTATTACACAATGACTTGATAAGAGTATAGACTAGAACCTTTATACTATGTGGGTGGGAGAAATGAAAAGACAATTGTTGTACATTGTTATTTATTTTCATCAAGCAAAAACTTTAAACATAAATGTCCGCATATATGAGAGTAGAGATCCTCTTGCTTCTGGTCGTAGTTGTACTCGATCCTTGCTGCTGGACTCGATCCTCTGTGCATGTAGTCGATAAACTCCTGCGGTGGTCTCAAATTGCCAAATCCGTCAAAGTAGCAAACGATGCCATCCTTCTTCTTCACATAGCACACCCAATGTGTGCCAGCTCCATCACTTTGGTCCAGGTTGATGATGCCACACTCTTGATCCAGTGGTCCATTGGTTGGTAGAGCATCTTGCATGAAAACTCCTCGAAATTTCTTCAGCTTGAGATGGCAGGCGTACTTGTAGAGGTCGGCATCTGTTAGCGCTCGGTTGGGTAGAGCAACAATCATCTTCTGCCGCCACATTGACGGCGACGCACCCTGTTTCCCGTCTTCTGACGTCTCAGGTACATACCTCTACCACTCCTTTTCCTGGAAGCTGCTGTAGTTCTCTTCCTCCTCCTGCTCTGTGCAGCTCTCCTCTTCGCTCCTCCTCCAAACTTTGCCTTGGCCTTCATGATGTTGGTCACCGCTAATGCTGCAGCTCTTTCTGCCAATTCAGCGTCTGAAGATGTTGCCACACTCCAAGCTCTTTCAGCCAAATCTCTGTCTGCTGCTGCTCTGCTCCTTGTATCGCTATTCCTCGAATAGGCAATGTCGTGCTGCTTGCAGGCCTGGTCAAGTTTGTTGATTCCTTGATCACCTCTTGCCAATCGTTTTTCAAGCTTTGTACCTGGTCCACAGTACTGGTAGCCGGGAAGATGAAGTTCTACGGGTAGTACGTCTATCGCTTTGTTGACTATTGTACCCGCTGCATTTGTGATTGCTGAAAGTACTCCTCTTCCTCGGTACCTCCGTCTACCTCTGCATACAGCCATCTAATGTCGATCAGCGGCCTTGTCATCTCATTTTATACCCTTAGATGGCTTGGAGATTCCCATAAGCTTTAACATTTTATCCTTCAATTGTTCTTTACTCAAATTGAGGTTTTCTCTTGACGCAGTAACATCCAACATGACAGTGAGACACTTTTCAACCACAGCCTTTGAATGCTCATCCAACCTTTTCTCCAAATACTGTTTGTTAACTCCATCTGTAGCTTGAATTGGTTCTTGCATATCTGTCAGTATTGAATTCTTAAGGCTTGTCATTACTTGCAATGTATCGGGATCTCTTCTCTTTGGCAAATGAAATGACATCATATCTCTACATGTAATCAGATTCACAGCATCATGATTGCTGCGTGGATTTGCCAAATTGATCATACACCTATGACGGGCATTGATGTTTCCCAAAGAATTCATGTTTGCTCTTTAGAGACTTACTGTCTCTTGTTGCAACGTTGTTGCCTTATATAGTGTGCAACTAGTATGCAGGTTTACCAACTATGTAACCACCTTCCTCCAGCTCTTCCAAGATTGAGTTGATTTCATTCTCATGTCCAGTGTTGCCAACTGCTTTAGACTGATCCAACAGCTTCAGTCTGTCCACAAGTTCATTGGGATCGTTGTAGTAGACATATTCAATCCTGTTGCCATTACTTGCCACCATATTGAAAGGTGCCACCAGTCCTCGTCCAGCAACTTTGGCTCCTTTCCCACTGACTGCTTCTCCTCCTCTTATCAGATCCTTGATTGTCCTCTTGTACTTGATATTGTTATAGTTTGCAATTTTACCATTTGGACTGTAGTTTTCTCGGTACACATTGGTAAAGTCCAAAAGCAGTTTATAGGTGTTCAAGTCGTCTACCTTTACTTTTCCTTTGTCAGGCATTTTCATGAAAACCAGCTCACAAAGGCCTGGTGTAGCTCTGAAAGTCTTTTCAATCCTACCATCTGCAGGATTAGACAGCACAATCTTGTTACCTTTAGGTCCAAAGGTAAGCAGCTTACTGCCTAGATAGTACAAGTTGTCTATCACTTTCGGTCCAAATGCATCATCAAAGTTAAAGTCCTTGCGCACTGATTGCATAATGTACTCCCCCACTGGTTTTGAAGCCAGATCAGATTGGGCCAAAGCTTGTTGTGCCACATGACTGCTAGTATCGAGCAATTTCTCAACACTAAGGTTTTCCTCATCATCATCATCGTCATCACCCATGTCTTGCCGCTTCCACAATTGTCGTGCAACACTCGAAGTACTTGCAGCTGGACTTGCACCTTCACCTGTTCCATATGTTTCAAAGATTGGTGACTCCTCTTCTCTAATATCTGGTAGTGATTGCAGTCTATGCTTCATCCTTCCTGGATAGGGAGTGCTGCTGCTGGCTGGTGTTGTTGGCGGTGTAGGCAATATACGGGGTGCATCCAAAAATGGTGTAGTCATTGGATGTGTCTGTTGTTGAGCCGGTGGTTTAGAAGATTTAAGTGTTTCAACAATATTGGCAAGTGGATCACTAAGCGGCTTGAAATGTTTTGCATGCTGCTCCTCTGTCAATTCCCTGCCCAGTGTCAGCTCTCTATGCTTCCTCTTGATGTTACGCTTCAGCTTGACAATCTCCATGATGGTTGGTGCAATCTCTTCCACAGTTTGCTTCATCTCCTCGTCCGTCTCACTCGGCGTTCAGTGCTAGACTGAGCGAAATCACTGCTGTGCTTCAACTAAGAATGTATCAAGGCCATTCCTGTAGCGCCCTCTATTCTTGTCTGAGGACTGATCAACTACAAGGAATGCAAGCGCAGATGATGACCATACATCATTGCATATTCTTCTGAATTCGTCAAAGGTCATGTCGGATCCCACATGATCTCTGTACAAATGTTTCATATTCAGTTCGTCTTGTTTAAACATGATTAGAAAATTGGCATTGTCACGTATCAACTGTTTTGGTATACGGCTATAAGTCTGTGCCAGATAAAATGCATCAACGTTACTGTGTCGACCAGTGGTAAAGTAACGTCTGATGGCTTCCTGTTGCTCACAGATCACATCGTCGAAAATTATTATCGAGTTGGCGGGCAACTCATGCGGTGCAGGTATCTCTTCACATGTGTCACACTCGGTGTAGCTCAGTTTAGGTCCAAGGTCTTCCATAATGGTGCGCAGTAGCTGATACTTTGGTTGAAATGCAGTTTTTGAGTATAGATAGATGTTTGAAAATGAGATTCCTTTACGATCGAAAAGCATGTTGAACAGTAAATTGGTTTTTCCACAGCCTGACGGTCCACATATAATGCAGCGCATATGGTTGGGGAACAAAGGCCCATGACGTTTCTTTGCATTCATTTCTGGGTCGGTCAGACCACAGCCTCTCACCACTTGATCAAAGTCAATTATATTGAACCTGTGACTCCTTTGCACAACCGGCTTCATCACACTAAATCTGCTCTATCAATCCAAGAGTCGTGACTGCGATCGTATCCTTTCCAGCGTACCAACAGTTTATTACCTTTCCTTCTCAGCACTCTGGCAATTTCAAAAACACTGGGTACTTTGGTTTTCACAATCTCTTCTGCATAGAATCCTCCTTGCACACGCTGTCCTCTGCAATCTTCCAACTCGTATGTTACAGGCACTGTAGGTCGCACACGTGTTACTGTGAACAGCTCATTTGTCCAATTGGGTAGGTAGCCCTTGTCGAATGTCATTTTATACTTGCTTATTCGAACCTTATCACCTGGATCGACTGTTTGGTGAACACCTGGATAGAACCAGTTTTCAGATTTGTCCAACAAGCTCTGTTGATACTCTTGACATTGTTCACCAAGTCTGGAGAGCAGTAATGTCTCATGCTCTTTTGTAACATCAACCGGTCGCATACCTATTGTCCTATGGATTCTTCCATTGTACTCTTTGACAAGTGAGGTTAGAATATCTGTCCAGCGATAGGTTCCACGCTCAGTGAATTTGATCCACATTAAATGTTTAAGTGTTCTGTTGAAACGTTCCACTATTGAAGCCTTCTTATCTGAATACGTTGAATAGTGATTGATGTCATAGTGTTTCACAAGTTGTTGAAACTTTGAATTGAACCACTCTTTACCATCGTCAGTTTGCAAGTGTTTCATTGGATTCTGCTCAAATATAGGATGCATTGCCTTGACAACTGCATCGGCTGACTTGTTCTTTATCGGAATAGCGTAAGCATACTTGCTCAGACAATTGATAATTGTAATAATGTACCTGTATCCTTTGTTCTGACGTGCATACGGTATCATCTCAACTAGATCAGCCTGATACAGATCATCTAGCCCCTTCACAGTTACCATACGTGTTGGGAAATTCCGACGAGCTGACCTGTGCAACTCTCTTGCTATTGTAGCCTTCTCCATACTGATACATAATATATGTTTACATAATATATATACTAGGCATTGAAATGGCGCCAGAATGTCAGTGATTGTTGCACACAGTCACGTTTTTTCTGGATGGCGCCAAGGTCAGTACTGCTGCACACAGACATCTTTTTTCCTGCATCATACCAATGAAGCTGTCAAGGTCAGCGATTACATAACACATTTGCATAATATTGTGCAATTCCACAGACATGTTTCATTGGTATGGCGCCAAAAGGTTAGTTTAAGTCAATCATGGGTTAGAAATTAGTAGCTGACACGTGGATATACAATATTTATTGACAATAGAAATGATATACATACAGTTTAGTCCATGATATCGACAAGCACCCAATGGTACAGCTGTCCCAGGTTGGCAGCAATTTCACACAGTCCTTTGCCAAGAGGGAATGGTAAAATAATAGCATCATTGTAAAGATTACTTATGAAGGCTTCAGGAAAGCATAATGACACTGTTTCCACAAAGTTTTGTAATGTTCCAAATGGTTCAGGTTGTTGTTCGTAGCCGAAACAGAATAGTGGTTGCAGAATCCAGTGGTTGTTGGTAACATGTTGACAATCTCCACAATCGCACATTATATCGCTCTGCTGGCTCCACTGGTGATGGCTGGTGGCGGTGAGTTGTCCAGAGTCTTCGGTACAGCTGTAGTAGTAGAGAGCATAGGACAGTGTGGTGTACAGACCGTGTCTGATGCAGCAATGATGGCTTCAAGAAAGCCCAGCGATGTGAAGGATGGGTGGAGACAGGTGCGCAAATTGTATGTGCAATGGACTCGTCGGCACAGGTCCTCCTCCACATTGCGTTCTGCAGCCAGCTTCATGTACCATCCGTTAACGTCACGGCCCATTGCATCAATGGCTTCCTGTGTAGTATTCCGGTGTAGCACCATTCTTGACACCAGGCACTGACGTATGTGGAACACATTTGATTTATCCAGTCCATGCTCCCTTGATGTTAGAAATTCCTCAGTCCTGTACTCTGGGTCCAACGATATTGAGCTAACGCTCACAGCAGCTGCCACAAGTAGATAGTATGTTGCCTGCATCATGATTGAAGGTCATCCGCCGATGCACGTCGATTTATAGCCTCAATGCTCATTAATTCTTGGAAGTAATCATGACGTCACTGCTGTCCATGACGTCATCATCACTGCTGTCCATGACGTCATCATCATTACGAGCCCGCTTTGTGGGAGGCTGGTCTTCATCAGTGGAGGTTCTTTTGTTACTGAGCTGATGGTGCCCAAATGCCATAGTGCTGATGCCATCATCCATTATGCTTCGTTTTCCATCAGCATTGCTAAGGGCCTTCTTCTTTTGCACAGTCGTCATGATTTGGTGTTTTCGTGTGCTGAACATGACTTGCTCTCTATAGATCGCCTCATCTCCATAGAGGCAGTCCAGGTAGTCGTGGAAGCCGATGTAGCGTTTGGCATCGGGATGATCCTTTGATAGCTCTTGACCCAACACAGGTCGCCGTACTCCCTTGGCCTTCTTGATGAGTCCACTCTTTGCCTGGCTAGGGTCTGGATTGTAGCATCGACAGGCGTACAGCTTGGAGCGCAGTCCAACATACTCGTGAGGAGCTCTAGCCGAATACTCATCTTTGAACTTCCCCAACACCATTTTGTTTGTGTGAGAGTAGCAAGGATGGTCAGTTGGGTATTCTGACGTGTCAAAGATATCTCGCAGCTCCTTGATGTTGAGTATGTCCTTGTACATATCTTCTGTCTCAACCAGGTAGAAGAGGCTGTCTGTGTCCTGGTACAATAGCTTGAGATGATCGTTGTAGATGGGTTTCATCACATCATAGTGGAATTCATACATTAGGGTTTTACTGATGTCCAGCACAGATAGTCCAACGTAAATCGGTTTGTTGAGATTAACTTTTTCCTGATGTAGGGTGACTGCACAGATGTTCTCTCCAAAGATGATTCGATCCTTGAATGATGGTCGAGTCACAAGCTTCTTTAGACGGTTCTCACAGTTGACCAACTCCATGTTCATACGCTTCCTCACATTCTCCATGGTCTTGCCAAAGACAGCGTTATTCATTAGTTTGAAGAAGTTTTTCTCAAACTTATTCTTTGACTGCTGTCTGAGACTGGTATTGAGCTGGATGTATGGAGCTAGGAAGTCGGTCTGCTCAAATCTCACACCTCGATGGACCTTGGTTATTCTCAAACCGTGTTGGACAGCTTGTTTGAGAAGACGGTAGTGGCAGACATAGCGTGTATGCGAGTTCAGTGTTGTCATCAGGCAAACATATTCAGATTTCTGCGTTTTCCGGTTTTCTGGTAGGAATGGAAACTCGTTGTGTAGATCATGCAGTTTGGCAGGGTACTCCACATCAACCTCGAGGATGTATCCAATTTGCTGTCTATCAGCAACACCTGCAATGTCCCTGATAACTGCCTCCAGTTCCTCTTTGCCCATCCATTGGAATTTCCAGCAAGGAAGTGGATTGCTCATTGCCCAGCCATACAGGTTGTCGGCGTCTGTGTACAAGAGGTAGGATGTAGGTTTCTCTGGATCCACAGGCGCCCCAGTATACTGGTTGTTGGCAATGGCATGGCGGTGAATGCAGGTGGTGATACCTCCTCTGATACCTCGTTCAATAAGCATGTACATGTCATAGTCGGTCAGCAGCTCAAGTTCCATTTTTGTACTTTTAAGCATAACATCAAAGGAGAAGCCTGGTGATGTGAAATAATGAGCACAGTCCAGATCGTATGTCCTCATGCACACGTCTCTAAAGCTTTCGAATACATCAGCCAGCAGGAGCACATCTGATTTTAGATAGAGATCGCTGTACTCTCCCAGAGTGCTACAACTGAACTGGCGCCAGACACATTGCGCATGTACATAGTCCTCGTCACTGATACCGCGATCTGTTAGCCTACTGTAGAAAGCCTGTTTTGGAGGAAGTTGTGTCTCCTCCAATCTCTCCCATGAGTTGCAGTACTCGTACGGGAACACACCTTTACGGGACACAAGAGCCAGTTTATCTCTAAACTGTTTAGAGGTGTGCACCAATACATTGGCAAGATCAGAGGCATTCTCAGCTGTCTTGACAAGATTCGTTACCAGGTTGTCCAGACTGTCGGGTGTAAACCGGAATGTATCGATGAATCTCAGATGGAGACTCTTTGAGATGTGCTTGGTGAAGGATATATATTTTTCAGATGTGTTTGGAATAACTGAAATTTCAGATTTGTCAGATCCAAGATGAGGAATGATCAAGTGGGTATCATAATTTGAGGAATTGTGGAGGAATACAGGGATGTAGGTTTGACGACGTCTCTGCAGGTTGCACTTGTTACATAATGCATTCCGGTACAACCCGGTCATATGACAGTGGTCCCGAACCTTGTCATTGGTGAACTTCTTGTGACAAGCTCCACAGAACTCAACCGCATCAAAATCTACCTTTTGTTTGTCAGAGAGCGGGGACATCCTTGTCTGATGACATTCAATGGCTTCTGCAATATCGGTTGCAACCTCAGTCAGTGTCTTCATGAAGTGGGCAGCAGCATCTGGCCCACGGTACACAATTGGGTCCTGGGGAATTAGTTTGCTTATGGTGAGCCATGAGGGGAATTGTTGAATGTCCCTCACAAAGTAGAGGCAATAACTCATTGCCTTATGGTATTGGAGAACTCTTGTAGCCTTTCCAATCCATCGCTCTGGGGCTCCACCATCTTCCTCAGGAGTGGGCTGCTCCAACAAGCACTCAAAATCTGCATAGGCAAAAAGTGGTAACCTATACTTGTTCAAGTGCTTTTCAAACTTCATGGTAGGTAGGCTTCCATCATCATTGGGCTTGGGCATCACAATCCTTGCTGTCCGGTTCTGGGCACAAAACTCTTCATGCTCCTTCATCCTGCGCTTGCCTTCTCTGCTGAGGGTGTAATGGGTGAAGCAGCGTCTGCAGATGATAATCTGTCCTCTACGTTTTGTCAGCTGGGCTCGCAGCAACTTTTCAAAGTTCTTTATCCAGCAGTAGTGGCTATTCACTTCCAAGTCATCACCATCCGCTGTTTCACTCTCACACTGCAGGAGTAGATCAGTATGGTCGGCCTTGATTTCCTTGTCAACTCGTCGTGGGAAGATGTTGTTGTCAGCATCGATACCATAGACATTGACCGATACTCCGGGATTGTTCCTCTCAAAAGTATTGATCTGGTTGATGGTGGTGGGGAAAGACAATCCGGAAAAGTTGTACTTGTCGGTCAGCTGGTAGTACCGGTTGTTGACCCGCTCTGGATGTGCTCCTTGGACATGCTTGGCAAGCATGGCCCACCTGAAGCACTGCTGGTCATCATTCTTCGGGTTCACAATGGCTTTCCTTGCTGCAATATTGGTAGGCAGCTCAATGTAGGATGATCCCCGCAGCAGCGAATACTTGCTGATGCGGATGAGTAGGCCATCAATGTTGAGGAGGGTCCATCCGCTAGAATTGCCCTCAAACTTGGCTTCCTCCTCCAACATTTTCTGGCATGCCGCCTTGATGAGGTGAGGGAGCTCTGTGATGCTGACCACCGAATAGTTGGGCGTCTTGAAGGCCACATCTTGGAACTCCTCCTTCTCCTGGTTCTGCTCATCGAGGCTGCTTTTGTAGTAGGTAGCCTCCAACACCAAGTTGAATTTCACAGTTCCGTGATGCAGAAACTCGTTAGAGATGGCCGTAATGATTTTGTCCTCGAGGCTGTTGAGCAGGGAGTGGAAGTCCTTGGCTGGATCATCCATGCAGTTGTTGTTGTAGAACAGGGTGCGGAGGCAGGAGTTGAAGGTGTCCTCCAGCACAACAAACTCTCCCTGAGAGCCCTCGGTCATCTGGCATCGGCTGGCCTTGTTCATCTGAAACAGATAGTGCATTTCCATTAGTAAGCTGGTCACATAATTGCACCACTCCCCACATGCCCCATTTAATTCAGCTGGTCACATAATTGCTCCACTCCCCACATGCCCCTCCCCACATGTAATTCCTCATAGTCCGGCAAACTCCCCACATGCCCCTCCCCACATGTAATTCCTCATAGTCCGGGAAACTCCCCACATGTAATTCCTCATAGTCCGGCAAACTCCCCACATGTAATTCCTCATAGTCCGGCAAACTCCCCACATGCCCCATGTAAAACTAAATCCCAAGATTTAAGTCCTACGATTTTTCGGAAATTTTTCCAAGTCCTATGATTTTTCGGAAATTTTTCCAAGTCCTACGATTTTTCGGAAATTTTTCCAAGTCTCACAATTTTTCGGAAATTTTTCCAAGTCCCAAGATTTTTCGAAAATTTTTCCAAGTCCTGAGATTTTTTGAAAATTTTTCCAAGTCCCAAGATTTTTCAACGACAGCGATGAGACTTGGTGGTGTGACTTTGAGTGCGGTGACCAGAGTCTATCTTTGGTTGGCAGAAGAAGGATTACATTTGCCGGCTTTGACTACAACTCTATGGATGGACGTGTCAGATGCATTAGGATTGGGGATGGTCAATCAGGCGATCCTGCTCTACTGGTATCAATTCGTAAAGCTGAGCAACATCCTAGATTATGGCCGCCAGGTGATGTGACCGATGGCGTGGGCCGTGTGAAGGAATCTCTTAATAGGTCGGCAGAGACCTATGGTGTTACCAGAGACTTTGAAAGGGGCAATATTGTAGCCAATTTCTATGTATTGTTTCATACTTGAGATTGTTTATGTTAATAAATAATGTATTGTAAGAGTATATACTTTTCTTTTCAACCTTTTTTCTTTGAAGCAACAGTGCACTAGGTGAACACTTGGTGTACACTTTTAAGCCTGAGTGAGCACTAGGTGAACACTTGGTGAACACTTTTAAGCCTGAGTGAGCACTAGGTGAACACTTGGTGAACACTGGTGATCACTAGGTGAACACTTGGTGTACACTTTTAGGCCTAAGTGAGCACAAGGTGAACACTTAGTGAACACTGGTGATCACTAGGTGAGCACTAGGTGAACACTAGGTGAACACTTGGTGTACACTTGTAGGCATAAGTGGACACTGAAACTATGGTAGGGAAAAATGAATAACAAATCAGTTGCAGATATTCATTATTCTTTAATCAATTGGATTCTATGGGTTCTCCCAGCAGGATGGCACATGAATTTATATGATTTCATGTCGACGGTTCCTACAGCAGGGACGAATTTGAAGGTGGTCCTGCAGTACGACTCTGGAAGTATAACCCATATGTGTGCGTTGTCGGAATCCAGTGTGACTGCCACCTTTTCACCATATTTTGTGGTGACTCTCTCTACGCTGATCATTTGGTATGTGTGCCCTGGCTCGAGATCTTTCATGGATATGAGGTCTAGTGGCTTTTGGGATGCAATTGTGTTGTAGATGGCGTCAGCGGCATCATTAGTGGATGACATCTGAAAATGAACAGGTATTAGCATAATCTTACAGTCAGCATTGTGGGTCAGCCATTCATGTGGATGAGATTTCATGCAGTAGATGAATGAGATTTCATGCAGTAGATGAATGTGATTTTTGATGACATCCAGACTACATTTTCAACAAATCTATGCTATTTATTGATAGTCTCATTATTGAAAACCTCATTAATGAAAATAAAACTATTAACGTTTTATGTGAATTCAACAACTTACAGTCAAATATTCATCAAGAATAAGTAGAATTTACTTACTCTGTAGGCCGAGCGATTCTGAAAATGGATCTCAAAGATTCGAAAGCGCTCGGCCTACAGAGTAAGTAAATTCTACTTATTCTTGATGAATATCTGACTGTAAGTCGTTGAATTCACATAAAAAGTTAATATTAACAACATAGTTCGTCATGGAACAAGAAATCCAGGAATGTAAATAAAACACTGCTGAATGATGTTGACTTATATAACACTTACAATTTACTGAGAAATAGTAGGTTTCTATTAAAACTGTGTTAGTTATCTATTAATACAAATGGTGAGGTTTGTACAAAACATTCTATTGAGTTACGGTGCTTGCGCAGTGGAGCATCCAATACTCGATGATAGTCACCACTGCGAAATCAAACACATGCTGTGGGTTGATGGTATTCACGCTGCTCGAATACGCCAAACAGTGCAGCAGTGACTATCATCAAGTACTGGGTGCTCCACTGTGCAAGCACCGTAACTCACTAGAATATTTTGTTAATGTTGAAAGTTCAACAATCATTCATTTTTTTCTTAATTTTTCTATAAATATTCTATGAATACATAGACAATTGAAACAGTTCACACAACGAAATTAGGCTGCTCTGAAAAATTACGGTGTTGCCAGCAGATGATAGTAGAGAATCACCAACCTCAATGCTCGAATTGACCACACTAATTATACCACACTTGTCTAGTCTATGAGTCTGATAAGGCTAGCAGTCATATATGGTTTGTCACCACAGTCAGTTGTATTTGCTACACTGTAATTTCCTTGAGCCGCCTAAATTCGTGGCATGAAGTAGACGTTATAATGTATAGTTGAAGCTTTCTAAAATTCAAAGTTCTAACTTAGAATAAATTTATTTCACACTTTATCTTCACAGTTTTATTAAACACAATCGTCAAAAACAATAAATATCCTGAACTGTATTTTTGGTAACTGCAGACCAACGAATGTGTAGGCTAGATGGCTCACTATCTGCTCTTCTGGAACAAATATCTTCTGAACAGTAACATTTTTTTAGAGAAACCCACATACAATTAAAAATATTTAAGGAAAACTAGGAAGTAGGCACAAGTTACCATAAAGCGCTATTTAGGCTAGTGATGTTTTTGTTTGAGTTACAAGTTGGTAAAATTCACTTTTAAATAGGTGATCACTGTTTTGTATTTCATAATGCAAAAGCACAATACAAAATATGCATCAACCCCATACGAAGTACAGGCAGGCTGATTGAGTTAATATTTTTACAAGTAAGGGTAGAAATGAATGAGTATCTGAATAATCAATTCATCTATCACTGCCATCCGTGATGAAGTTGGAATGTTATGTTAGTCCAATATAGAATCAAATCATCTAATAATATACTAAAATCTTTATTGATTAGCGCCTTTCAATTTACTGTCACACAGATCAATAAAACTTGGTGTTGTATCTGAATTTGTATTTTATTTGATAAAATGATAGAACATAATTAATAGAACATTGAATAATCATAGCATTAACCAGTCCATTTTTCGAATGAAGAGTTTCTTATGATTCCATGGCAACCAAATGAATCATCTGTTTGATCATTTGAAATATAACACATGACACTCTCCCACGCTTATTTTAGAAATAAATTTAAGTATACATAGCACTTTATAACAATAATTATGTAATATAGTCTCTTAAATATTGTGGAGGTTGGCGTTGACGTCTTGGTCTGTTTTGCTGTATTGGTTCAGCATCCAGTGGAATCAATGGTTCAACGTCTGGTATAACAACTATTGGTCTATTGTTCTGTTGGTCCCCATCCTGTTCAACTCTGATTTCTGAAGGGAAAACATAGGAGTTTTCTGTATTCCTAGGGTTAGCTTCTATATCACTCACATTTGGTGTTGTTTGTGGTTTGTTCGGTTTCACTTCACAATATCTCAGTTGGTCAATGTGCCTCTTGATTAGGCGACCTTCATCCAACTCGATTTGATAGTGTAGGCTGCCCAATCGTTTTTTAACACAACCAAATTTCCATATTGTTTTATTGTTAGTGTACCAATGAGACTGCACACGATCTCCCACGCTTAACTGGCGTTTCACTGGCAAAATTGTCTTGTTTTTTGGTGCTGCTTCTGGAGGAAGCAATAAATCGAGCTTAGTTCTTATTTGGCGTCCCAAATATTGTTCAGATGGAGACTTCCCTGTTTGCAGAGGTGTAGCTCAGTAACGGAACAATATGTCTCTTACTTTATCATGAATGGACATAGTCTCATGTGACATGGACTTCAATTTCTGTTTAAGTGTCTGTACATTCCTTTCTGCTAAGCCATTTGTGGCTGGATGTCCAGGTGCTATTGTCTTCTGCACAATTCCATTCATTTCACAAAATGTCATGAATTCAGAACTTGTGAACGTTGTTGCATTGTCTGAGACAATTATCTGTGGTAGCCCATGGATGCTGAAAATATCCTTGAGCATCCGTATTGTCGATGTACTGGTAGGTGGATCTTTCTGGATCTTGACTTCTGGCCATTTGGATTTTGCATCAATCACAATGAGGAAAAAATACCCTAAAAATGGTCCAGCATAATCAATGTGTATTCTTTGGAAGTTAGATGCTGGCTCCTCCCAGTGATGGTTGGAAATTGGCGTTGGACTGGATCTAATTTCAGCACAGCTCCTACATTGCCAGACAAGATGTTCAATATCTTTGTCAATATTTTTCCAGTAACAGTATCGTCTTGCAAGATTTTTCATCTTCACTATTCCTAGGTGTGTATGGTGAAGTTCATCTAGAACACTGGAACGAAGATTCTTTGGTATTACTATCCTGTGACCCCGGAATAAGATTCCATTTTGTAGTGTATATTCTACATTGTAACATTTGCCAGATAGTAATTCCTCTTTTAACAACAATAGTTCAGAGTCATTTTTGGTTTCTGCAGCAATCACTTCACTTGTTATGGTGGCTGTTGATATTTGATTAATTGTCTGAGAGTGAATGATGTCATCATCTTGCAAAATGTTACTTCCTCTCAGTTTTAGAGGTGCCCTTGAAAAATAGTCAGCATTAGAATGTTCCTCACTTTTTCGGTCTTGGATTCTATAGTTATATTCACTGAGAAATGCAGCATATCGAAGTAGTCTAGAAGATGTCATAGATGGTATTTTTGAGTCATGATGAAAAATTCTTGCTAATGGTTTATTATCTGTGATAAGTGTGAATTCATTTCCATAAATATATGAGTGGAATTTTTGTACTGCAAATTTAATGGCTAGTGCCTCCCTGTCCAACTGACTATAATTTTGTTCTGCTACTGTCAGAGATCTGGATGCAAATGCTACTGGGCGTTCAACATTTCCTACTATATGAGATAGAACACCTGCAACTCCTGATGGACTGGCATCACATGCTACAGTTATAGGTAAAGATGGATTGAATGGCATCAATACTCTGTCACTTGCAATTTCATTTTTCAGGTTGACAAAAGCAGACTCACAGGAGGGTGACCATTGGAACTTCTTATCCTTTTTCAATAAACACCTCAATGGATATGTCCTTGTTGATGCATTTGGGATGAACCTGGAATAGTATGTAATCAGACCTAAGAAATGTTTAACCCCTACAGCATCCTTTGGTCGAGGGGCATGAATGATTGCTGCTACCTTGTCTGGGCATTTTGAAATCTCGTTATGCTCAATAATATAGCCAAGATAAGAAATCTTTTCCTTGAAAAACTGACACTTTGATTTATTTATGTGCAAGTTGAATTCTTGTAGTCGTGTAAGACAGGAGGTTAGGTTTTGTATACAGTCTGCCAATGTTGGTCCATGTACAACAATATCATCAAAGTAAGTTGTGACACCCACCAGTCCATTAAGTATTTGATCTAGGATACGATGGAATTCACTTGGTGCCGATTTTATCCCAAAGGATAATCTGTTCATACGAAATGTACCACGATGTGTTGATATAGTTTGTACATTTTTACTATCGTCATCAACAGCCACATGTAAATAGGCCTTGAAGAGGTCTAGTGTACAAAAGAACTTTGAATCTCGAAGGTTGTGAAGTATTTCATCAATCTTTGGTATTGGGTAGTGAGCTGCTTGTAATTGAGGGTTGACAGCAATTTTATAGTCCACACACAGACGCACTTTCCCATCTGGCTTAGGCACCACAACTAGAGGTGAGCCCCAATCAGTGCAGTCTATTTTCTCAATGATGCCACCACGTTCCAGGACATCAAGCTCTTCATCAACAGCTTGACGCAATGCAAAAGGTACATTACGTGCCTTTAGAAACACAGGTTTTGCCTTATCTCTAAGTTTCAATGAACATGTAAACCCTGGAATTAAGCCCACTGTTGGTTCAAATATATCAGAATATTTCTTGAAAATGTCATTGATAGTATCTTCAATTGAGCATGAATTGATTTCCATAGTGTTTGGGGTTTGAGGTTCATCAAGATCAGGTAAGTTGATTTTTAAACGGCGAATCCAAGTTCGACCCAGTATGGGTGTAAAATTATTTTGTACTATAAACATTACATCCGTTGTTTTCATACCTTTGTATTGAATTGGAACTTGCACAAAACCCAATGGTTCAAAAATACTATTAGTATATGATCGAAATTTTATATTTGTAGTTTGCAGTTTGTTGTTTAAACCAAGGTTATTATAGATGTGTTCTGGCAAGAGTGTGTAACCTGCGCCAGAGTCTACCTCAAAGCGTTGTACTTGATCTTCAATATGAATATCCACATAGTATCTTCCAGCATTCTCGATTGCACAAGATGCTCCACTGAATATGTCAATAATTCGATTACTCCTAGAGAGATCATGTATATGTTGAATATCTGCAATATAATCATCATGTTGGTATTCAACTGCTTGTACCTTTCCATTTGACTTATTCTTTGTAAGTGTAGTGATACAAACTTTTGCAACATGACCCCTGCGATGGCATAAGTCACACTGTAGCTTACTGGTATTAATGCGACAGTCACGAGCTATATGGTTTGATCGACCACAACGTAAACACATATTCTCAATACCTAATTCATGAAGATTTAATGTAGGCCGGGAATAATTATTCGAATTAAACTGTTTTGGTGTAGTATGACTAGATGGCCGCGAAACTCTATTGATAGATTCAACACTTGATTGTGAAGAACCCAGTTGCGACAGCTCTTGATTGCCTACCTGAGAAGCTTCAATTATTAAGGCTTTTTCTACTGCCATTTCAAACGTCAGATTTGGAATAATAAGCAATTGTTCTTGTATATGTGAGCTCCTAAGTCCACGAAGAAATTGAGCACGCAAGAATAAATTAGCAACTGATGTCTTACACTCACAATTAAAGTCACAAGTTGAGATAAATGTGCGCAACGATGTGATGTAGTCAGATATGGATTCTTTCTCTGATTGGAAACGAGACAAGAACCGGTGTTGCTCAACAATAACATTAGGTGCTGGGGACAAATGTTTTTCTAGAGCAATAATTATTTCGTCGTATGTCATATCTGGAGGTAATCTAGGTGCCACCAATGAACAAAGTAAATTATAGTGTTCACAGCCAATACAATTTATCAAAATTGTGGCACACATAGATTTATCTTCAAAAACATTTTTCATACGTAAGTAGTTTTCAAATCGGTTCTTATATTGACAAAAAGTCTCTTTTGTAGGATTGAAATTTTCAAAATTATTCAACAGTATCATGTTACTGCTGCTCGCAATGTTGGTTGATGCCCGTTGTGATTGCGATTGTGAAAGTAATGAAGCAATACGCTCATTACTCGTTGTTAGAGCTGCTAACAACGCAGTGAATTGATTTTCGTCCATCTTGACAAATATAAATATAATTTATTACTTACAGTTCGTTAGTATATTAATCTTCATTGCACTCTACGATGTCTGTATTTACTTCGTCGCCACTTTGTTGTATCTGAATTTGTATTTTATTTGATAAAATGATAGAACATAATTAATAGAACATTGAATAATCATAGCGTTAACCAGTCCATTTTTCAAATGAAGAGTTTCTTATGATTCCATGGCAACCAAATGAATCATCTGTTTGATCATTTGAAATATAACACATGACACTTGGGTAATGATCAGGTTGAATAACTTAACATGCAATTAATTGGCTTCTATTATAGGAAATATACAACAATATGTACAACAAGTCATCAGTAGTTAATTAATACGAAATTGCAACTTTGTACTTGAAAAGGAATCAACCAAAAACGTTTGTGTTTAATTTAACAAGCTTTATGGACTTCATATCACTTGAAACGAAAGAACAATAACATAACCTATGCATGTAGTACCTACCTGATTGCAGCGATTCAGCTTTTATTTTTGTTGGGATCATTTGGAAATCTATAAAAACTGCAAACCGTAAACTCGCTGTAATGTTTTCAATCAGGGAGAAAGCACATAACCATTTTGTTTGATTATAAATCGCAACTAAAAATTGGTCCCATGCATTTTAAATGGACTTATAAAGCTGTATGGAAACATGTAATGGCGGATTGGGGCTTGCGACGTCACACTAACAGCGTCCATTGAATCGTTGTTACCAATGTTTCACAGCTAGCTGAATCTCGAGGTCTTCAAAGGTTGATGTCATCTGATTTCTACCTGAAATTATATAATTGTGAACTTTTTATGTTTATTTCTCATCGTTTTATCATCAAATATAATTCAAAAATATGTTTTATCTGTATTTTCAAGTTTATTCCATCAATTTTCTCTTGAAACAGGTTTTTTCATAAGTGGTACAACATTGAGGGTTTCTAGACGTATGGAATCAATCAAAATTTGATATCGAATTATGATTATTAGAATATTTCTTTCGAGATATTTGTGATTTATTTATTTTTTCATGTCATTTAGTAAAATGTTGAAGCAGTGAATATATTTCTGAAAACTGTCAAGCTAACATGATCTACATTTCATCGGGATGACGCCAAAAGCAGTCGACGACAGAGATGGTCTATTTCTATCTTACACTGACGACAGAGGTGGTCGATTTTTATTTTACGCTGATGACAGAGGTGTCCACATTCCTGAGTAGTCCCAGTCTGAGGGTGCATGCAGCGACAGACTTGGTCTATTCCTATTACTTCTCCTCTCGACAGAGTGGACCATTAGGGTTCGCCATATCGATACATACAAAATATCGACAGTTAAACTTCAGTTAATTGACCTCAACAACATCAAAAACTAGATTATGAGTTTGGCAGCTCTGTCCTGTCCTCTGTGAGTAGGTTTGAGGCTCTATAATAAACACTGGAATAAAAGTATAATTTGATGAATTAAGTCTTCTTGGAGCCTCAAGTTTGTGCCATTATTGAGGTGTACAAGACAAGTCACATCAACAATTATACAATAGTAACCATAAATTACTGTATCAATTAGTTGTGGTGAGGCTCAATTTTTATGTGATTTTATGAAATTCACAAACCCTATCCGTTCTTCCTCAGATTTTTTTAGTGATGATTCTAATTTTGTTTTTAATTCGGTGTGATCATACAATAGTTTAGCAACTGTTCATGTCTATCATTTTTACATTTCAAGCCAGAGTTTGTTAAGTAGCTCAGTAATTCTTTATTGGCTTACAATACATTGTAAGGTGCAATTCTTTTGATGGTAGTTTTATTTCAGACAATTGATAGTTTAAAAATATGTCAGAAATAATATTTTTATAAGTTTTTGGTAATAACAATCATAAATAACACAACCAATTACAGAAATTGCTATGGCTACTATCAAAAGTACCACATTTAAGTTTAATTTGAAAATAGCTAGACAAGAGCCTTTTGTCTGTGTTCATGGTTGTGAAAAAAGAATTGATGTTTAAACGACTTTTAATAATAATGTAAATAATATTTTTATGAAAATCATAATAAAGTATATTTGTTAAGTTGTGCATGAATTAAAATTACTCTCCTCTTGACTGCTAACTACTGTTTCTGGCTGGATACCATTCAATCTTATTATTTATCTTATTATTATTTTTATTTTGAAACCGATTTTACATTATAATATATCAGTAAGTATTCTATGCTCTTTAAATTTCAAGAGTTCAATGTTGTCTTGATATGGTCACTCCGCAGTTGCATATTATCCAAAATTCGAAGAGCAAATTAAGAATAAGAATCTTTATTTGCCATTAAAAAATAAAACATATTGCAATATAGGCTTCATCAATAGAATCATAATATAGTTTAAGTTGTTGATTCTCAGCTAAACCAAATGAATAATAGTGTCATTTTCCTTAAAACTAAAATATTTTATACACTAAAATACACCAAAGTTTGAACAAAAATTAAAATCATATTTTCAAGTCACTAATATCACAATACATGTATTCATCTGTGATGTTTTCCAAGACGAAATACTTAATGAACAATCTTATATTAAAACTGACACTGTATTTCATTTTTAAATAATGTTTTATTCACATATATTGGAGATGCTTGAGGAATGCACTCCACTTCTGAAAAGAAGCTTCGTCAGCCTCCATGTATTCATTCAAATTATAAAATGGCTTTTTTCTTAACCATTTGTTAATTACTGATTTGAAGCTTTTTTCTGGTAACATTCTTATTTCAAGAGGAAGTTTATTAAATACAGTATTAAACATGGTATACATGAGTAGGTGCAAAAGGACAGTTTCTCCCCATCAATGATCTGTAAGTATCAACCGAGAGTAAGTATGAAATGTGAGTAAGTATCACCCAGAAGTAACTATGATTTGGGAGTAAGTATCAACCGAGAGTAAGTATAAACCGTGAGTAAGTATCACCCAGAAGTAACTATGATCTGGGAGTAAGTATCAACCGAGAGTAAGTATAAACTGTGAGTAAGTATCACCCAGAAGTAACTATGATCTGGGAGTAAGTATCAACCAGGAGTAAGTATGAACCGAGAGTAAGTATGAACTGGGAGTAAGTATGAAATGTGAGAACGTATCAAATAGAAGTAGGTATCATTCAGAAGTAACGATGATCTAAAAGCAACTATCAGCCAGAAGTAACTATCAGCTGGGAGTAAGTAAGAAACAGGTATGAAACGATTTGAGAGAAGCTTTCAGTTATTTCTCTCAATGGAAGGATAGGTGGCCTCTCCACTACCAACACCGGTTTCCAAGCACACCAAGCCAACAACAATGTTCCATTTTCGCAAAGAGAGTCTCCATTCTCTCACACAGCTCATGCATCAAAGCTCACTTTCTCAGAGCTTACAAAAGAAATGAACCGATTCTGTTCTTTCATACTCTGCTGTTTCCAGTTAACAAAAATATGAGTATTGATTGTCACCTCTAATGCAATACTTTTTAGTTTGTAAGCATGATACAAATGTTTTTTTTGTCAGCACAAAAGGAACAAACCGATTCTGTTCTTTCATACTCTGCTGTTTCCAGTTAACAAAAATATGAGTATTGATTGTCACCTCTAATGCGATACTTTTTAGTTTGTAAGCAGGATACAAATGTTTTTTTTGTCAGTTGATGATAAGAGTTTGTTGAGTAAGGATCGCAATCCAGTCCCTTTTTTTTATTTTGTTGGTACAAAGTGATATTGTGACCAATACGGAATGGTAATTTTCAATCCAGGAAGAATGATGTTATTGTGTGAAAGATTGACATATATTGACAGAGACAAAGTGATCAATGCAGGTTTTATTTTCCACCCACATGCTCCATACATTGTTTGCAGAGAATGCGGTTGGAAAACTAGTGGCTCACTTGATTTAGATCACATCATATTCATGCATAAAATAAACAATAATAGTTGTAGTTTGGCTAGAAAAGTGAAAGAAAACTATGAATGTTATGTTGTTGCTAAAGATTGTGTGCTCAGAACCGAAGAAATAATCAGGAAAACTTTTAATAAATGGCCGAAATTTTTACCAAATATTGATAAAATGGTGGAATCTGGACTGTATTACACAGGATTTCAGGATGATGTGCAATGCATTAGTTGCGAAGCAATATTTTGCGATTGGGAAGAAGATGATGACCCAATTTTGGTGCATTGTAAAGAATCGCCTCACTGTGAAATAGTTGAAATGATAATGAAAAAAAACCATGTTGTGAAACAATACATTTTTTTCAAATAACACTTCTCATTCA
This sequence comes from Conomelus anceps, assembly GCA_948455865.1. NCBI lineage: Eukaryota > Metazoa > Arthropoda > Insecta > Hemiptera > Delphacidae > Conomelus > Conomelus anceps. The sequence goes on from OX418222.1 coordinate 14,369,931, forward strand.
ATTCTTATAACTTCTTTTTCCTGATAGGCTTGCATCAGTTGATGGTGTGACATCGTACACAATGAATCAAAAAGAAAAAATCGCTTATGAACTTCATAGACAAGCTAGAAGAAATTTTCCAACACGTCATGTAGAAATTTATGGTTTAAATGATTTATTCCAGGCAGATTTGGTGGATTTGAGAGAATATAGTAGAGAAAATAGTGGATATAAATATATTTTGACAGCGATAAATTGTTTTTCGAAATTAGCTTTTGCTCTTCCATTAAAAACGAAGTCCGCATTGGAAGTTAAATTGGCATTGGAGCCTATTTTAAAAAAACACAAATTTAATAATCTTCAAACTGATTCTGGTACAGAATTTTTCAATTCTTCAGTTAAAAAACTATTGGACGAATATGGCATCAATCATTATTCAAGATTCACAAAAATGAAAGCTAGTATTGTTGAGAGATTCAATAGAACTCTAAAAACAAACATGTGGCGAGAATTCACATCAAATGGAAGTTATAACTGGGTGATTATATTGAAAAAGTTGGTGCAGAAATATAATAACAGCATTCACAGAACTATTGGCATGTGACCTGTAGATGTTAATAAGAATAATGAGAAAAAATTAAAAGAGAGATATTCGAATTTGTGGGAAAAAAGAAGCAACAGAAACCGGTATTTAAGGTTGGTGATCATGTAAGAATCAGTAAGTATAGATATACATTCTCAAAGGGATACATTCCTAATTGGACAACAGAAGTATTCACGATCTCAAAGGTTAATAGAACACAGCCGCCAACATATATTATCGAAGATTCACGAGGTGAGAAAATAAAAGGTTTGTTTTATAGAGAAGAATTGAATAAGACAACTCTGCTGGATACTTTTCTTGTTGAAAAAATACTTCATAGAGACGGAGATCATTTATTTGTTCGTTGACAGGGCTATTCAAAGGATTTTGACTCTTGGATTCATAAAAAAGATTTAGTATGAATTATAAACAACATAGATGTAAGCTTGCTGTGCAGAATTTTGATGAAATTATAGAAACATGTAAGAAGGACTCAAACAGTGGATACGAAAAAAGACACAGCGATTTATGTTTTCCCTTGCATGAGAGTATTTATTGTCAACAGCATGCATCTAATATGTTATTAGTGATTCTATATTGTTTTGGCACTTGATTAGCATTAGTGATATGTTAATATGTTAATTAGTATTAGTACTCTTGGATTAAGTGTCATTGATCATTTTTTGTAAGCATTGTTTTTGGCAATAAAAGAATTTATTATTATTATTATTATTATTCCCAATAAACCTACGATGTCTTTTGATTGGACCATCATGTACAGGCAAAACAAATGCTGTTTTCAATCTTCTTTTCCATCCAAATGGAATTCGATTTAATCAAAATCCTTGCATCAAGATAAGTACAAATTTTTGGCTAAGACTCTGTCCGCAATTCCTGGGATAGGATATGCTTGCTATTCCAATAATGAATCAATACCCGAACCTAGTGAACTAGAAAATAATTCTGTCATGATCTTTGATGATGTATCAATTGGAAATCAATTGAATAGTAAGAAATATTTTGCAATGGGACGTCATAATAAAATTGATGTGTTTTTGTCAAAGTTATACTAAAATTCCGAAACATTTTATCAGAGATTGCGCCAATTTTATAGTGGTTTTCCGACAGGAAGAATTAAATTTGAAATATATTTTCAGAGATCATGTTTCGCCTGATATTACATTTGATTCATTCAAGAAGTTGTGTTGTGAAGCATGGTCTCTCAATAAAAACGGATTCTTGACAATTGATAAGGAGTCGCCAAAGACTTGTGGACATTACCGATTTCAATTTGATCAAATCATAACAAGTTATAAATAGCAAACAGCATGATATATATTTTTTTCTGTTGGCACTAGTGCTAACTTGCTTTAATCAGATTAAAATATTGTTAACCTATTCCAGTTCTATTCAATTCATGGTGGTGATAGGACGTAAAAAATAAGCAATGGATGCAAATAAGTTAAGAGAGAACAATATTGAAAAGGTGATTAAGCTTTAAAAAAATATTAAACGCAAGCATCGCTCAATGGTTAAAAGTTCATTGCAAACAGAGAAGGATTTAGTTAAATGATTCAAGCCCATCACTGATCTGCTAATTAGTTTACTTGGCAAAGACAACACAAAATATCATCACATCAAATCTGACAAGCATAATTAAAAAAAAAACGATGATCCATTTTTCGATCACAACATGTTTACAGGGAGCACTCCCACAAAGCAATCACATGGGTTAGATAGAAAAGTTGCAGATCAAAGTGGAAATGACTCATTGCTGGCGTCATCAGGAAAATTGTTGAATTTGAATGAGTTATTTGGATATGATGATGAGTCGGAAAGGGAGCTATTGGAGTTCTACTCGAGCAGCCGTAGTGATCGGATGTTTTTATCTCAATGCCGATAACCGTTTCAGCTAGATAGCCGTTCGTGTAGACTCCGGTTAATAACAATAATTAAGGTTGTCTAAAACCCAACCTATAAACCGTATATTTTTTTAATATTCTACGTAAAATTCAGTGAAGTATGGCAAACAAGTGCAGCGAGTGTGAAACTGTAATCGACTTGAAGGAATGTATTGAGTGTACCGTATGCAAAAATAAATACCATCCAAAGTGCACGCGTATTAAATCACTAAAAAACTTTCGTAAGCTAGAAAAGAATGTAAATCTCAAAAATTCGTGGAAGTGTGATCAATGTATCACCTCAACTAGTGATAATAGTGATACTGCTGAGGACAAAAATCTCGAATGTACAGTTAACTCCTTAAAGAAATTCATCAATGAAAAGTTTGCAGTATTCAGTGAAGAACTGGCCGCCCTTACAACCACTGTGAATGAAATCAGGGAGTCCATGAAAAGCCTACAAACTGATAATGCTAATCTAAAAAAAGAATGCGAACGTTTGAAGCTGGAAAACCATGCGTGTCATAGTGAAATTAAAGAACTTCAACAACGATCTCGTATTGACAATTTGGAAATAGCTGGCGTTCCGACTACGAAAGGTGAAAATGTTTACGAGATTATTAAGTGCATTGCAGCGGTCATCAATGTTCCATTTAAGGACGATGATATATCTATTGCACATCGAGTTCCGACAGTGAAAGGTAAGATCCAACCAATTATTTGTAAATTCACGACTAGGAGAACTAAATTAAATTGGCTGCTGGCAGCTAAAGCGAAAAGAAATTTAATGACCACGGACTTGAACGCTGGCCTACCTCGTGGAAACATTTATATAAATGAACACTTAACAACCGCAAATAAGCTCTTACTAGGGAAAGCAAGATTTTTGAAGAGGGAATGCAAATTGAAGTTCGTGTGAGTAGTATGTTTTTGTATGTTCTGGCACAACCTTGACCTTTGACCCCGGAAATGACCTTGAACTTGACCTCTAGGAACCGGATGGACAGAGCTGGCACAGCGTGGGAACCGGAAGTTGTCTTGAAATGGTTACCAATCCTGGCACAGCGTGTGAACCACTTATCTAATGTCCATCCTGTGTGAATCAATTATCTATTGTCCATCCTGTCCAATTAATTAATTTTCTTGAACCGGATGGGGGAGCTGGGACAGCGTGGGAACCTGTATGACAGATCTGACCCCGGAAGTTGTCTTGAAATGGTTACCAATCCTGGGACAGCGTGTGAACCACTTATCTAATGTCCATCCTGTGTGAACCAGTTATCTGGCAGGATATCATTTTGTCAAAATCAGTGCAATCTTATAATTATTTTAATGAGCAGGATGTTAACATCTAGGTGAGGAGCCTGTGAGAGGTTCTCATAGATTAAATAAAAAGATTCCATTTCCACACAAACCATTTATTACCAAATCTTATTACACAGTCTCTATTGTCATGAAAAGATTTTGACAAAAATCTCTATCTTTAAACAAAGTTTCCATAATCCAATTGTGTAGGATGTTTACAACATTGAGTGCACAAAATGGTGGTATGTCCATGCTTCCTCCTTGTCCATTGACGCCAGCCAGCTTCATCTTCACAGTCTCCAAAAAGTTGAGTAGGTAATGTTCCAGGCAGTATATTGTAGTAGTCTTCATCAGCTTCTCCAGATTGGGTATCTTGTGAAATAGGTATGGCGAACTCAGGTCCACATACTCCACATTCTCCATTTGCAGCAATGATGCTAGTAGACTGATCTTCTCATAGCCATGGATGAAGATCTTGATTGGAAATCCTGAATCGTTGTTTTCCCTCAGCCATCGTCCAACTGTGTGACACACAATTTGCATCAAGGATGAATATGAGAGGTGTGTTTGGCCGACTCCATTGCCCGACCATCTCAGTCCATGTTTAGATCGATGCAAAGCATTGCTGTCAATCAGTGTGCCTGTATTCAGCACAATGTCCGGGTAGGGTGACTTGAAAAAGTAGTGATGTGTCGTCACATGATGCTCATCATCTCGCTCCAGTATTGCCATCTCCTTGACAATAAACTCATTGTTCAATCCCTCAAAGCCTTGAAAGTCCATCACATAGAGTGGTAGTGGTCCAAAAATGTTGGTAGCTCTGCTTGACGCAATTCCATTAGCATCATCATCATAATCATCATCATCAGTGGTGGTGTCATCAGTTGAACTTGTAGAAGTATCCTTCATCAACGATTTTTCATGTTGAGTGTAGTAGCCTAGGCAGCAGCAGCCTACAACATCCTTCACCTCCTCCTCCTCCTCCTCATCCTCCTCCAAAAAGCGTAGAACTCTCCTGGACATGATATCTGATTGATGTTTCTCACAACTATGACTATTCTGTTGCTTGTCAACCACCTTTATATCCTCTTCTGCTCTCTCTCTCTCTCTCTCTCTAGGCTGATTGAACAAGACCAGTCATTGGCTGATACTCCTTGACCACCTCGTGTATCATTAGACAATAGGCATGTGTATTCCCTGGAATGTTCTCACTTGCTTCAAACTCCACTCTGATGTCAATGCTCCCCATCTTGAGCGTTTCGTTTTGACGTGAACAGTCAATGGGAAACAGTAACATCTTACCATCCCGCACAGCATGTTTCTCAAAAAGTGGGTTGCTTGCTCGAGCATCATCATGATTGTAGACTCCATTGAATGCTGCATACATATTGTACACTTGGTTGTCGTCACCATTGATGCTTTCATACGGATAGTACTTGTTGTTCAGGAACACTCGAACATCTTTCATTTTGCACATGTCAAAGTGTGAGCTATTCAAAGTGTGTAGCTGCTCCTCTTCTTCCAGTCTGCAGTCCAATCACAATGTATCTTGGCTTCTCCAGCTGAGTAGTTGATTTGACAGTCCATGTATGTTTTGTGGTCTGCGGCAAAGATGGGTACTCATACAGTTCCCAATGTCGGAATGGCATTGAGATGGGCGTGTTGTTTTGCACCAGTCTCAGCAGACGCAATTTAGATTCATCAGACACCTCTACATAGGGCATCCTCCACATCAGTTTCTCAATTATGACCTTGCCTGCTGCATTCAAACAGTCCAAAGTGTTGGCACTACGTCTCAGCACCAGCTCCTGTTTCACATTCAGCATGATCTGTCTATAGTCCTCAGCAAAGCCCAACAGGTATCTAAGTGGCACATTCATGATGTTTGTGTTGGTACCATCAGCATCAAACGTGCCAAACCCTGCCTGAGCATCATACCTGTAGCCGGCTCCATCCATCTTGAGCTGTTCTTCCCGCTCAAAGGTCATGGCATTCTTCATCAGGCTGGCGATGCCAGGGCTACGTATGCTGTCCACTACAACTCCATTGATCTCGTAGCGTATCTCTGAAAACAGGTGGCCAAAGAATCCGGAAACACAAGGTGAGCCTCCCAAGGTTGCATTTAAGGCATTGCTCACCCTGTACTCCATGTGCAGATAGCTCTCCGATGGCAGTGTGTAGATGTCCTGCTGCTGAATTGATATCCGAATCTCATCATTGGCACCAAAGCCTGTGGTATATGGTGCATGAGAATGATATTCATAGCCAGTGATGCTATTGTCTGCCGAAGGGCCACCACTTGTCACATCCAAAACTCCCATTTTTCAGTGCTGTTGTTGTAGTTGTTGTTGTCTTCCTCTTCCTCCTCCTCTTCTCACTTGATAGCCTTTCTTCTGCAGATATTTGATGCTGCTCGATGTTAACTCTACAGAGTTCAATGGTTGAATGACATCTTTCACAAATGGCGTCCTATTAATAGACTCTTCTTCTTGTTCTACCTCCATGAGAGTTGCTGTTTCCACATCCAGTCCTTGATTCCACTTTCCAAATAATAGCACCATCACTTGGGTTGTTGTCGCAAATGTAGAGTAATATTGATCGCTTCAGATCGATTGTTCACCAGACGTCCGTTCTCATCAACAATCTCCAATGTAATGTTGCCAATCTGCTTGGTGTCCACTGGTAAATAGATTACATTTTGTGCAGTCACAACCATTTTATACCCTGGATCAACATCTGGGTAAAACTCATAGATCACATGATCCTTGATACCATTTGAGTAGGATCCACTCACAATGTTACACTTTATACGCAGCACATTGGGACGACTGATTTGCACTGTAGTACTGCTTCTAGTCTCAATGTTAGCTTCCACAACTCGGTCGAATCCCAGCAGCTTTCCTATTGAATCAGGTTGTCTGAAGTCTAACATGGCATCACATAATACTAAACACTTCAAGGTAGATGGGTCCACAACCATCTGAAACTTGACTCCACGCTTCTTCATCCTTGTTGCCAGCAGGTCGGCAATTGTTTGAAATTCAAAACTGCCTTCTGGTAATACAATCTTTTGCCAAACCTTTACTGGGGCAGATCTGGTTTTCCTGATACAGGGCACAATTTGGTGGTCAGTATCACTATACAAATGCTGAGCAAACACATGTCCTGTAACTTCCTCATGAGTCATTGCATAATCCTCCTTCTCCTCCTCCTCCTCTTCTGCATCATCGATTGTCTCATCAGTCGCCTCTGCTTTTTGACCGCCCACTAGTGGGGCCAGAAAATGTAATGCATTGTTGTAGCCATTCTCAACATTTGGTATAGAGTTGCAGCTAGTAAAGCTGATGAGTCCAATTTCCCATTCACCATTGCTTGTATCAAGTGGCGGGTAAAAGTCACTTTTCAATATTGAGGTTTTACCTCCAAAGCAGAGCATCATGGTCTTGACTGCTCAGTGTACTATTACACAATAACCCGATAAGAGTATAGACTATGACCTTTATACTATGTGGGTGGGGAGAAAGGAAAAGAAAAGTGTTGTACAATATATAATGTTATTTATTTTCATAGAGCAAAAATTTTAAACACAAGTGTCCACATATATGAGAGTAGAGATCCTCTTGCTTCTGATCATAGTTGTACTCGATCCTTTTTGCTGGGCTCGATCCTCTATGCATGTAGTCGATAAACTCCTGCGGTGGTCTCAGGTTGCCAAAGCCATCAAAGTAGTGGACGATGCCATCCTCCTTCTTCTTCACATAGCACACCCAATGTGTACCAGCTCCATCACTGTTGTCCAGGTTGATGATGCCGCACTCTTGATCCAGTGGTCCGTTGACAGGTAGAGCATCTCGCATGAATACTCCTCGAAATTTCTTCAGCTTGAGACGACAGGCATACTTGTAGAGGTCGGCATCTGTTAGTGCTCGGTCGGGTAGAGCAACAATCATCTTCTGCCGCCACATTGACGGCGACGCACCCCGTTTCCCGTCTTCTGACGCCTCAGATAGAGACCTCCACCACTCCTCCTCCTCCTCCTCCTGGAAACTGCTGTAGTTCTCTTCTTCCTCTGTGCAGCTCTCCTCTTCTTACCAATCCTTTGTCGTTTAGCTCCTCCTCCAAACTTTGCCTTGGCCTTCATAATGTTGGTTACCGCTAATGCTGCAGCTCTCTCTGCCAATCCAGCATCTGAAGATGTTGCCACACTCCAAGCTTGTTCAGCCAAATCTCTGTCTGCTACTGCTCTGCTCCTTGTATCGCTATTCCTCGAATAGGCAATGTCGTGCTGCTTGCAGGCCTGATCAAGTTTGTTGATTCCTGGATCACCTCTTGCCAATCGTTTTTCAAGCTTTGTACCTGGTCCGCAGTACTGGTAGCCACCAGGAAGATGAAGTTCTATGGGCAGTAAGTCTATTGCTTTGTTGACTATTGTACCCGCTGCATTTGTGATTGCTGAAAGGACTCCTCTTCCTTGATACCTCCACTTCCCTTTGCGTGTAGCCATCTAATGTCAAACAGCTGCCTTGTCATCTGGTTTTATACCCCCCCTTAGATGGTTTGGAGATTCCCATAAGCTCCAACATTTTATCCCTCAATTGCTCTTTACTCAAACTGAAGTTTTCACTTGACGTAGTAACATCCAACATGACGGTGAGACACTTTTCAACCACAGCCTTTGAATGCTCATCCATCCTTTTCTCCAAATACTGTTTGTTGACACCATCTGTAGCTTGAATTGGATCTTGCATATCTGTCAGTATTGAATTCTTAAGACTTGTCATTACTTGCAGTGTGTTGGGATCTCTTCTCTTTGGCACCCACAATGAAATCATATCTCTACATGTAATCAGATTCACAGCATCATGATTGCTGCGCGGATTTGCCACATTGATCATACGCCTATGGCGGACATTGACATTCCCCAAAGAATTCATGTTTTGTCCCCATCATTGTAACATTTTGCCTTATATAGTGTTTGTGCAACTAGTATACAGGTTTACCAACTATGTAACCACCTTCCTCTAGCTCTTCCAAGATTGAGTTGATTTCATTCTCATGTCCAGTGTTGCCAACTGCTTTAGACTGATCCAACAGCCTCAATCTGTCCACAAGTTCATTGGGATTATTCCAATAGACATATTCAATCCTGTTGCCATCACTTGCCACCATATTGAAGGGTGCTACCAGTCCTCTTCCAGTCACCTTGACTCCTTTCCCACTCAGTCCTCTTCCAGTTACCTTGACTCCTTTCCCACTGACTGCTTCTCCTCTTATCAGATCTCTGATTGTCCTCTTGTACTTGATATTGTTATAGTTTACAATTCTGCCATCTGGACTATAGTTTTCTCTGTAGACATTGGTAAAGTCCAGAAGTAATTTATAGGCATTCAAGTCGTCCCCCTCCAATTTTCCTTTGTCAGGCATTTTCATGAAAATCAACTCACAAAGGCCTGGTGTAGCTCTAAAAGTCTTTTCAATTTTACCATCTGCAGGATTAGACAGCACAATCTTGTTACCTTTAGGTCCAAAGGTAAGCAGCTTGCTGCCTAGATAGTACAAGTTGTTTATCACTCTTGGTCCAAACGCATCATCAAAGTTAAAGTCCTTGCGCACTGATCGCATAATGTACTCTCCCACTGGTTTCGAAGCCAGATCAGATTGGGCCAGAAAATTTTGTACTACATCACTGCTAGTATCGAGCAATTTCTCAACACTAAGGTTTTCCTCATCATCATCATCATCATCACTCAAAGTCTTGTCTTGTTGCTTCCACAATTGTCGTGCAACACCCAAAGTACTTGCAGCCGGACTTGTACCTTCACCTGTTCCATATGCTTCAAAGAGTGGTGGCTCTTCTCTAATATCCGCCAGTGACCGCTGTGTATGCCTTATCCTTCCTGGATAGGGGGTGCTGCTACTGCTGGCTGGTGTTGTTGGCGGTGTAGGCAATATACGGGGTGTATCCAATAATGGTGCAGTCATTGGAACTAACTGTTGCTGTTGTTGTCGTTGTTGTTGTTGTTGTTGAGCTGGTGGGTGAGAAGATTTGAGTGTTTCAACAATATCGGCAAGTGGATCACTAAGCGGCTTGAAATGTTTTGCATGCTGTTCCTCTGTCAATTCCCTGTCCAGTGTCAGCTCTCTATGCTTCCTCTTGATGTTACGCTTCAGCTTGGCAATCTCCATGATGGTTGGTGCAATCTCCTCCACAGTTTGCTTCTGCTGCTTACTAAAACTCTTCATCTCTCTCTCTCTTTGTCCATCTCACTTGACATCTAGTGCTAGACTAAGCATAATCACTGTTGTGCTTCAACTAAAAATGTATCGAGACCATTCCTGTAGCGCCCTCTATTCTTGTCTGAGGACTGATCAATTACAAGGAATGCATGCGCAGATGATGACCATACGTTATTGCACATTCTTCTGAATTCTTCAAAGGTCATATCAGCTCCTACGTGATCTCTGTACAAATGTTTCATATTCAGTTCATCTTGTTTAAACATGATTAGAAAATTGGCATTGTCACGTATCAACTGTTTTGGTATACGGCTATAAGTCTGTGCCAGATAAAATGCATCAACGTTACTGTGTCGACCAGTGGTAAAGTAACGTCTAATGGCTTCCTGTTGCTCACAGATCACATCGTCGAAAATTATTATTGAATTGGCAGGCAATTCGTGTGGTGCAGGTATCTCTTCACAGGTGTCATACTCGGTGTAGCTCAGTTCGGGTCCAAGTTCTTCCATAATGGTGTGCAGTAGCTGATATTTCGGTTGAAATGTAGTTTTTGAGAAGAGGTAAATGTTTGAAAATGAGATTCCTTTATGATCAAAAAGCATGTTGAAAAGTAAATTGGTTTTTCCACAGCCTGATGGTCCACATATAATGCATCGCATATGGTTGGGGAACAAAGGCCCATGACGTTTCTTTGCATTCATTTCTGGGTCTGCTAGACCACAGCCTCTCACCACTTGATCAAAGTCAATTATATTAAACTTGTGATTCCTTTGCACAACCTGCTTCATTACACCAAATCTGCTCTATCAATCCAAGAGTCGTGACTGTGATCGTATCCTTTCCAGTGCACCAACAGTTTATTACCTTTCCTCCGCAACACTTTGGCAATTTCAAAAACACTAGGTACTTTGGTTTTCACAATCTCTTCTGCGTAGAATCCTCCTTGCACTGGCTGTCCTCTGCAATCTTCCAACTCATATGTTACAGGCACTGTAGGTCGCACACGTGTTACTGTGAACAGTTCATTTGTCCAATTGAGTAGGTAGCCCTTGTCAAATGTCATTTTATACTTGCTTATTCGAACCTTATCACCTGGATCGATCTTTTGGTGAACACCTGGATAGAACCTGTTTTCAGATTTGTCCAACAAGCTCTTTTGATACTCTTGACGTTGCTCACCAAGTCTGGAAAGCAGTAATGTCTCATGCTCCTTTGTAACATCAATCGGTCGCATACCTATTGTCCTATGGATTCTTCCATTATACTCTTTGACAAGTAGTGGGAGAATATCTGTCCAGCGATAGGTTCCACGCTCGGTGAATTTGATCCACATCAAATGTTTAAGTGTTCTGTTGAAACGTTCCACTATTGAGGCCTTTCTTTCTGAGCTAGTTGAATAATGGTTAACACCATACTGTTGCACAAGTTGTTGAAACTTTGAATTGAACCACTCTTTACCATCATCTGTTTGAAGGTTTTTCATTGGATTCCGCTCAAATATAGGATGCATTGCCTTGACAACTGCATCAGCTGACTTGCTCTTTATCGGTATAGCATAAGCATACTTGCTGAGGCAATTGATGATTGTAATAATGTACCTGTAACCTTTGTTCTGACGTGCATGCGGTATCATCTCAACAAGATCAGCCTGATAAAGGTCATCTAGCCCTTTCACAGTGACCATACGTGTTGGAAAATTCCGACGAGCTGACCTGTGCAGCTCACTTGCTATTACCGCCTTCTCCATACTGAAGCAAAATGTATATGTACATGACTCTATATACTAGCACTCAAACATTACAATTATAGCTATATACTGCTGACCTTGAACATGTTTCATCCTGTTTGAACCAGTTATCTGACAGAGAGTGAGGTTATGTATAATTACTGTAGACAATGCATGAATATATATATATATATATATATATCTTGTATTTTACAATAGATAATGTTCTCTAGTCTAGGATATCTACAATCACCCAATGGTATAGCTGCCCGAGATTGGTGACAATTTCACAAAATCCTTTGCCAAAAGGAAAATTCAAAATAACTGCATCATTGTTGAAAACACTTATTGAGGTATCAGGAAAGCATGATGACACTGCTTCTACAAAGTTTTCCAATGATTCAAATGGTTCAGGTAGATGTTTATAACCAAAACTGAATAGTGGTTCCACAATCCACTGGCTGCTGGTAACAAGTTGACAATCTCCACAATCACACATTATATATTGCTTTTGCTGGCTCCACTGCTGACAGCTGGTGGTACAGTTGTAGTTGGTATAGCCATATGGACGTCTTGACAGTGCAACATGCAAACCTTGTCTGATGCAACAACAATGGTTCAAGAAAGTTCAGCAATGTAAAGGAGGAGGAGGAGGAGGAGGAGGGGGTGGAGACATGTGCGTAGATTGTATGCGCAATGGTTTTGTTGGCACAGGTCCTCCTCCACATTGCATTCTGTAGCCAGCTTCTATCTTTCAAGCAATTGGATTGTGATATCCCACCATTCTCTAGTCAATATTGTTGGGACGTAAACGTTTAGCTGGTGGGCCCTCTTCTCCATCATCATCATCATCAGATATGCATATCACTTCTTCACTATCCTGCTGTAATTGACTTTCTTCATTTGATCCATTTTCAAGGAATTGCTGCAGTTCAAGAATCATCTCTTCTTCCTCCTGTGTGAATGGTGCTACTGCTTTTTCTTCATTCGATCCATTTCCAAGGAATTGTTGCAGATCATTCATCATCTCTTCTTCTTCCGATGTGAATGGTGCTACCACTTTTTCTTCATTGGATCCATTTTCAAGGAATTGTTCCAGATCATTCATCTCTGATGATGTTGAATTTGTAGAGTATTCTGTTGCTGCTGCTGCTCCTGCTGCTGCTGCTGCTGCTGCTGCTGCTGTAACTATGTCTTGAAGCTGATAATGTCCAAAAGCTAGAGTGTTGACAGCATCATCCATTATGTACCTTTTCTCATCAGCATTGCTAAGAGCTTTTTTCCTCTGCACAGTTGTCATTATTTGGTGTTTTCTAGTGCTGAACATCACTTGTTCTCTGTAGATGTCCTTGTTTCCAAACAGGCAGTCCAGATAGTCTTGGAATACAATGTATTGGTCGGCATCAGGATGATCATTTGACAGCTCTTGGCCCAACACAGGTCGTCGTACTCCCTTGGCCTTTTTGATTAGTCCACTTTTTACTTGGCTAGGATCAGTGTTGTAGCATCTGCATGCATACAATTTTGATCGTAGACCAACATACTCAAGTGGAGCTCTTGATGCATACTCATCCTTGAATTTGCCCAATACCATCTTGTTGGTCTCAGAGTAGCATGGATGGTCGGTGGGGTACTCTGAGGTATCAAAGGCATCTCAAAGCTTCTCATTATTTCTGATATCATTGTATATGTCTTCAGTTTGAACAAGATAAAACAGGCTGTCGGTGTCTTGATATAGCAGTTTCAGGTGGTCATTGTAGATGGGTTTCATCACATCGTAGTGGAATTCGTACATCAGGATCTTACTAATGTCCAGCACTGATAACCCTATGTAGATGGGCTTGTCAAGGACGACTTTCTCTTGATGGAGGGTCACAGCGCAAATGTCGTTTCCAAAAATGATGCGATCCTTGTATGACGGGCGAGCCACAAGTTTCTTCAATCGCTTCTCGCAGTTGACCAGCTCCATGCTCATCCTCTTTCTCACATTTTCCATGGTTTTACCGAAAACAGCGTTGTTCATAAGCTTGAAAAAGTTTTTCTCAAACTTATTTGTAGACTGCTGCCTGAGCCTGGTGTTTAGCATGATGTAGGGTGCCAAAAAGTCTTCTTGCTCAAATGAGATCCCTCGGTGGACATTGATGATTTTCAAGCCATGTTGAACTGCTTGTTTGAGCATGCGGTAGTGGCAGACATACTTTTGGTGGGACTGCAATGTCGTCATCAGTCGAACACACTTGGATTCCTGCGTTTTCTGGTTCTCTGGTAGAAATGGGAAATCATTGTGTAAATCGTGCAGCTCGGCAGGGTACTCCACATCCACCTCAAGGATGTATCCAATTTTCTGCTCATCTGCTAGACCTTCAATGTTCTTGGTCACTGCTTCCAGCTCCTTTTTGTCCATCCATTTGAATCCCCGGCAAGGAAGTGGATTGCACATTGCCCAGCCGTACAAGTTGTTAGCATCTATATACATGAGATATGATGTTGGCTTCTCCATGTCTACAGGCGCCCCAGTATACTGGTTGTTGGCAATGGCATGACGGTGAACGCATGTAGTGATACCTCCTCTTATACCTCTTTCAATGAGCATGTACATGTCATAATCTGTGAGCAGCTCCAGCTCAACCTTTGTACTTTTGAGCATAACATCAAACGAGAAGCCTGGGGATGTAAAGTAGTGAGCGCAGTCTAGATCATAGGTTTTGATGCACATGTCACGAAAACTTTCAAAGACATCGGCTAGCAGGAGAACATCTGTCTTGAGGTATAAGTTGCTGTACTCTCCTAGATTTCTGCAGCCAAAATCCCTCCAAACTTGTTGAGCATGCGCGTAGTCTGCATCGCTGATACCTCTATTGATTACCTCACTATGAAATGCTTCTTTGGGAGGTAGTTGTGTCTCCTCCAATCTCTCCCATGAGCTACAGTATTCGTATGGGAATACACCTTTCCTGGAAACAAGATCCAGTTTGCTTCTAAACTGTTCGGCTGTATGTCTCAGTACGTTGGGGAGATTGCTGGCATCCTTGGCAGTCTTGACAAGATTTGTCACCAGGTTGTCCAGACTGTCGGGTGTGAATCGGAATGTGTCAATGAATCTTAAATGGAGTCGTTTTGATATTTGTTTTGTAAATGAGATGTACTTTTCAGAGGTGTTTGGAATAACGTTTATTTGGCAGGTGTCAGATCCAAGATGGGGAATGATTAGGTGGGTATCGTAGTTTGAGGAATTGTGAAGAAAGACTGGAATGTAGGTTTGACGACGTCTCTTGAGGTTGCAGTTGTTACACAGAGCGTTTCGGTACAACCCAGTCATGTGGCAGTGGTCTCGAACCTTGTCACCAGTGAATGGTTTGTTGCAGGCTTCACAGGACTGGGCTGCATTGTAGGCTGCAAGCTGCTGGTTTGAGAGTGGAAACATTGCTTTATTCTGCTGGTCAATGGCTTCTGCAATGTCTACTGCACACTCAGTCAAGGTCTTCATAAAGTGTGCTGCAGCATCAGGTCCACGGTACATGATTGGCTCCTGAGGGATTAGGTTGCTGATGGTGAGCCAGGAAGGGAATTGCTCCTCGTCCCTTGCAAAGTAGAGGCAATAGCTCATTGCTCGATGGTATTGGATAACCTTGGTAGACTTTCCAATCCATCGCTCTGGGGCTCCACCCTCTTCCTCAGGAGTTGGTTGCTCCAACAAACACTCGAAATCTGCATAGGCTACTAATGGTAACCTAAACTTGTTCAAGTGCTTTTCAAATTTCATGGTAGGTATGCTTCCATCTTTGTTGGGCTTGGGCATCTCAATTCTTGCAGTTTTGTTCTGGGCGCAGTACTCCTCATGCTCATTCATCCTTCGCTCGCCATCATTAGCAACTGTGTAGTGTGTGAAGCAGCGTCTGCAGATGATGATACACTCTGTATGTTTTGTCAGCTGAACTCGCAGCAGCTTTTCAAAGTTTTTTATATAGCAGTAGTGACTATTAACTTGCAAGTCATCATCATCCTTCTCTGTGCTGCCTTCTGCACCCTCTGTTGTCTTGCTCTCACAGAGAAGGAGTAGATCAGTATGGTCGGCCTTGACCTCCTTGACAACTCGACGCGGGAAGATGATGTTATCAGAATCCATACCATAGACGTTAACTGACACTCTGGGGTTGTTCCTTTCGAAAATGTCAATCTGGTTGATGGTGGTGGGGAACGACAATCCGGAAAAGTTATACTTGTCTGTCAGCTGGTAGTACCGGTTGTTGACTCGCTGTGGATTTTTTCCTCCAATATGCTTAGCAAGCATGGCCCACTTGAAGCATTGTTGATCCTCATTCTTCGGGTTGATGACAGCTTTTCTTGTAGATAACTTGGTGGGTAGCTCAATGTATGAAGATCCTCGCAGCGGTACATGCTTGCTGATCCTGATGAGGAGTCCATCAATGATGAGGAGGCTCCATCCGCTGGAGTTCCCCTCAAACTTGGCTTCCTCTTCCAACATTTTATTGCAGGCTGTCTTGATGATGGATGGTAGTTCGGTGATGCTGAAGATGGAGTAGTTTGGTGTTTTGAAGGCAACATTCTGGAATTCCTCCTTCTCCTGGTTGTCCTCATTGATGAAGCTTTTCCAATAGGTAGCCTCCAAGACAAGGTTGAATTTGATAGCTCCATAGGTCGTGAATTCCTGGGAGATGACGTTTGCAATCTTCTTCTCCAAGCTGCTGAGGAATGAGTGAAAGTCCTTAGCCGGTTCATCCATGCAGGCGTTGTTGTAGTACAGGGTTCTCAAGCAGGAGTTGAATGCCTCCTCTAGTAGAACAAACTCGCCCTGTTCACCTCTGGTTTGCTGACAACGTGTAGCCTTGTTCATCTTGATTTCTCTAAAATATATAGAAAAAATTTTCAATTAGTTGTATTATCCTCTAAAAGGAATTATCTTTTGATAAGAAATAGTTTCAACAAGCTGAAAACACCTTACTCGTAGCTCGCACTGGGAGGTACTGATTGTCTATTTGTATACAAAATCATGGGCGGGGGCCAGTGATGGAAGTAGAAGTGGTGGGGGAAGCTCTCTCTCTTTCTTTCACTCACTGTTCACTCACTGTTCACTCACTGTTCACTCACTGTTCACTCAGTATTCACCTAGTGTTCACTCACTGTTCACTCAGTATTCACTCAGTGTTCACTCACTGTTCACTCAGTGTTCACTCACTGTTCACTCACTGTTCACCCAGTGTTCACTCCCTTTTCACTCACTGTTCACTCAGTGTTCACTCACTGTTCACCCCCTTTTCACTCACTGTTCACTCACTGTTCACTCACTGTTCACTCACTGTTCACTCAGTATTCACCTAGTGTTCACTCACTGTTCACTCAGTATTCACTCCCTTTTCACTCACTGTTCACTCAGTATTCACCCCCTTTTCACTCACTGTTCACTCACTGTTCACTCACTGTTCACTCAGTATTCACCTAGTGTTCACTCACTGTTCACTCAGTATTCACTCCCTTTTCACTCACTGTTCACTCACTGTTCACTCAGTATTCACCTAGTGTTCACTCACTGTTCACTCACTGTTCACTCAGTATTCACCTAGTGTTCACTCACTGTTCACTCACTGTTCACTCAGTATTCACCTAGTGTTCACTCACTGTTCACTCAGTATTCACCTAGTGTTCACTCACTGTTCACTCACTGTTCACTCAGTATTCACCTAGTGTTCACTCACTGTTCACTCACTGTTCACTCACTGTTCACTCAGTATTCACCTAGTGTTCACTCACTGTTCACTCACTGTTCACTCACTGTTCACTCAGTATTCATCTAGTGTTCACTCACTGTTCACTCACTGTTCACTCAGTATTCACTCACTATGTGAATTATGTCACACTCTCTTATAAAATTACGTATAGTATAAAGGATAGCCTATTCTTTATTGTTAATTTATTCATAATAGCCTAGGCTATTCAGACATTAAATTTCCATACATTTTTTAAAGTATTTAGATTTTGTGCAGCTGATGTTGGGGAAGTATCAGATCACAGTTGTAAACAGCAGTGGAGATTCAAGAACATTGAAACTCAATCAACTTTTCACTCTGCCAGTTATAGTTGTTGGATAAATTTGAGCATATTATCAAACTGTTTGAGAAACATCTGTTATACTTTTGCTTTTGAATAGGTTCTACATGTCTAATACAACAATGGAATAGCAAAATATTGTATGGGGTAGGTATAACGACAATAATGATAACTTGAATTTTCAAAGTCCCCAAGAGAAAAAAAAAAAAAAAAAAAAAAATAATAAAAATAAAGATTTGTACTTACTTGTGTAAAACACACTGAATGTCTGGAAGAGTTGAATTAAACAAGCTGAAAACACCTTACTCGTAGCTCTCGCTGAAAACACCTTACTCGTAGCTCTCGCTGAAAACACCTTACTCGTAGCTCTCGCTGAAAGGTACTGAAGCTTTGATTGTCTATTTCTATACAAAATCTCCCCCTCTCTTCAATAGATAGGGATAAAAGGTGAGAAAAAGTACTATGTCTATCCTAAACAGGATGTGGTGAATCTTCATCTAAGACTGTTGTTCATTATAATAATTATTATCAGTTTCTGAGGTAATATAATTGGATACAAATATTCTAATTTTCTTGAACCGGATGGACAGAGCTGGGACAGCGTGGGAACCGGATGTGGTCAAGAACACTGATAGGGAGCTGGGACAGTGTGGGGAACCTATAAATATTAGTACACTTTCTATTAGCTCATCATTCGCATAGCTTCACTCGAACAGAAAACGATACTATGTCTCATTCATTCAACGTTAAAAGTTTCAACAACAGGTCTCATGTTGGAGAGACACAACCGATCAAGAGTATGAAGGAGGACTATCTCTATAACATTCTGTCAGCGATCATTTGCTCAACACGGTATGGTGATAGGATTCTAATGACTCTCTCTGATCCTGTATGTGTCGATAAAGTATTCAACGTTTTTCTACCTAAACGCTATCTAGAGGTTTTGAATGATGACACGATACAAGACTTTAATTCAAAGTCAGGTCGATTTATGATCAAGTTTAAAAACACTCAGGAGAAATATCCAAAGATAGAGATTGAAGAAAAGACTCTGTAAGAAACAGAGCATACAGTGGAGTAGGCCTACAGGGGATACTACTATAAAAAAAACGCGCCCTCGATTCCTACGGCCTGTGTGTTAAGCTGCCGTGGTGTGGAAATGGAATCTTTTTATTTAATCTATGCAAATAAGTCAAGTGAACCCGTGCTGGACTATGGGATTTCTACAATGTTTTGTCTGCCTCATTCGTCAGCTACGACTGAGAGTTTTGTTCTACTATTAATAATATAAAAACAAGTTGAGAAATCGTTTATCAACACCAACAATAAATTGACCTCTATAAACTAAGGAAAAAGACTCAAACATTCGTCTGCTGCAAAACTTTAAGATTTCAGCAGAACTAATTACTCAACAAAGGAAAAATAATAAAAAATATTATGTTGACGTGAGAAATAATACAGTCTAGTTTGTTAAATATTTACTATCATCTTGCAAAAATAATAAATTTAAATTATTCTTTCTACGTATGCAGTGATGCAAAACAGTAATATTGAAGAAACATTATTTTCATGTAGCTGAAGTTATCTTATTAAACTTAATGCATCGCCTTGAAGAATCAAAGGTGAGATTATTTTCATTTATAATATAATTATTATACATTATTATATAATACTTACCAATATCTTTATCATCTAGTACTAAAATTTTAGTATATATTTTTCCCCGCGCTGGACATGCACTGCTCTAATTACATGTTAGAGATCAATGACTTTCAAACAAAATGAATATTTTTTTCGACTTCGACTTGTGCGTGCTATATTTTCATTTTATTTATTATCTGTATTATAGATAATTAGACTTTATATGGTAATACCGTTCTACTGATGTTAATAATTAACTTATTAAAAACTGTCAACTAGAGTTAAATGTGCTGAGCATTGCTATATTGCTAAAATTGAACAAGACTCCAAAAAAAAACGAACAGTGTGGGAACCGGATGTGGTGTGGAAATGGAATCTTTTTATTTAATCTATACAAATATGTCAAGTGAACCCGTGCTGGACTACGGCTTCTTCTTCTTCTTCTGATTCTTATTCTCCTCCTCTTCCTTCTTCTTATTCTCCTCCTCCTCCTCCTCCTCTTCTTTCTTCTTCTTATTTTTCTTCTTTTCCTTCTCTTCCTCTTCCTTCTTCTCCATCTTTTTCTTCTTCCTTCTCCTTTTTCCTTTTCTTCACCTTCTTCTTCTTCTTCTTCTTCTTCTTCTTCTTCTTATTTTCCTTATTTTCCTACTTGTTCACCTCCTTCTTAGTCCTCCTTCTTCTTCTTCTGATTCTTATTCTCCCCCTCTTCCTTCTTCTTATTCTCCTCCTCCTCCTCTTCCTTCTTCTTATTCTCCTCCTCCTCCTCCTCCTCCTCCTCTTCTTTCTTCTTCTTCTTATTTTTCTTCTTTTCCTTCTCTTCCTCTTCCTTCTTCTCCATCTTCTTCTTCTTCTTCTTCTTCTTCTTCCTTTTCTTCGCCTCCTTCTTAGTCCTTCTTCTTCTTCTTCTGATTCTTATTCTCCTCCTCCTCCTCCTCTTCTTTCTTCTTCTTCTTTTCCTTATTTTCCTACTTGTTCACCTCCTTCTTAGTCCTCCTTCTTCTTCTTCTGATTCTTATTCTCCTCCTCCTCCTCTTCTTTCTTCTTCTTCTTCTTTTTCTTCTTCTTTTCCTTCTCTTCCTCTTCCTTCTTCTCCATCTTTTTCTTCTTCTTTTTCTTCTTCCTTCTCCTTCTTCCTTTTCTTCACCTCCTTCTTCTTCGTCTTCTGATTCTTATTCTTATTCTCCCCCTCCTCCTCCTCTTCCTTCTTGTTCGCCTCCTCCTCTTCCTTCTTCTTCTCCATCTTTTTCTTCTTCCTTCTTCTTCCTTTTCTTCGCCTCCTTCTTAGTCCTTCTTCTTCTTCTTATGATTCTTATTCTCCTCCTCCTCCTCCTCTTCTTTCTTCTTCTTATTCTCCTCCTCCTCCTCCTCTTCTTTCTTCTTCTTCTTCTTATTTTTCTTCTTTTCCTTCTCTTCCTCTTCCTTCTTCTCCATCTTTTTCTTCTTCCTTCTCCTTCTTCCTTTTCTTCACCTCCTTCTTCTTCTTCTGATTCTTATTCTCCCCCCTCCTCCTCCTCTTCCTTCTTCTTCTTCTCCATCTTTTTCTTCTTCCTTCTTCTTCTTCTTCTTCTTCTTCCTTTTCTTCGCCTCCTTCTTAGTCCTTCTTCTTCTTCTTCTGATTCTTATTCTCCTCCTCCTCCTCCTCTTCTTTCTTCTTCTTCTTTTCCTTATTTTCCTACTTGTTCACCTCCTTCTTAGTCCTCCTTCTTCTTCTTCTGATTCTTATTCTCCCCCTCTTCCTTCTTCTTATTCTCCTCTTCCTCTGTGCAGCTCTCCTCTTTTACACAAAAGATCTTCGCTATTTAGTTCGTCATGTAGGCTTAACAAAAGCAAAACGGTTGACTCGATACAGAGTAAAACCACGTCCTGTTACAATTATTCAATTATAATTAGTTGTGAGATTGTTTGATGCTAATAATTTTTTCGTAGGATTGTACATGGTACATCTCTTGCGGTTTTAGCGAATTTTTATACTACCTTTTTCCACCTTTTGGAACAGGAAGTATAATGAACGCTTGGAGTTTCAATTTTCATCAAAATCAGCAGAATGTGCTGAATCTACTTCTGAGACTGAACAGGTCATTGTTTAAAGCCCCTGTGTACATTCTCAACAGTGTATGTGTGAGAGTGTACCGCCGCTGTTGTAGTAGTAGTAGTGGGAAGAATGGCAGAGCAGGATTGTACTATACTAGATAAAGATGACTTTATCGTTCATGAGTTAAAATATCATCGAGAAGAGTGTTGTGATGGAGGACATTGGCTTTTTTGTTCGAGTCCAGGTATGTTTGAGAGAACACAAGAATTTTTGTATTCCTGTATTGGTTTAGAACGGTGCATGACAGAGTGTATCAATAAACATTGTTCACTTTTCCATATACAGAAGTGTGATGGAAAAGTTCATACATATAATGTATGCACATCTGGTGATGAATCTACTAAATCATTTTGCACGCTGTCAACTAGAGTTAAATGTGATGAGCATTGTTATATTGCTAAAATTGAACAAGACAATAGAGAAATAGAGACTCTGTAAGAAACAGAGCATACAGTGGAGTAGGCCTACAGGGGATACCACTATAAAAAAAAAACGCGCCCTCGATTCCTACGGCCTGTGTGTTAAGCTGCCGTGGTGTGGAAATGGAATCTTTTTATTTAATATATGCAAATAAGTCAAGTGAACCCGTGCTGGACTACGGGATTTTCTACAAAAGCTATCGAAACAACATAAGATTGATAGTAAATGGTATGTGTGTGAATGGAAATATTTTTATTTAATATATGCAAATAAGTCAAGTGAACCCGTGCTGGACTACGGGATTTCTACAAAAGCTGTCAAAACGACAGAAGATTTGGCAGTAAATGGTTTGTGTGTGAATGGAAATATTTTTATTTAATTTATGCAAATAAGTTAAGTGAACCCGTGCTGGACTACAGGATTTCTACAAAAGCTATCGAAACAGCATAAGATTGACAGTAAATGGTTTGTGTGTGAATGGAAATATTTTTATTTAATTTATGCAAATAAGTCAAGTGAACCCGTGCTGGACTACGGGATTTCTACAAAAGCTATCGAAACAACATAAGATTGACAGTAAATGGTATGTGTGTGAATGGAAATATTTTTATTTAATTTATGCAAATAAGTCAAGTGAACCCGTGCTGGACTACGGGATTTCTACAAAAGCTGTCAAAACGACAGAAGATTTGGCTCACACGCTGTCCCAGGATTGGTAACCATTTCAAGACAACTTCCGGGGTCAGATCTGTCATACAGGATCCCACGCTGTCCCAGCTCCCCCATCCGGTTCAAGAAAATTAATTAATTGGACAGGATGGACAATAGATAATTGATTCACACAGGATGGACATTAGATAAGTGGTTCACACGCTGTGCCAGGATTGGTAACCATTTCAAGACAACTTCCGGTTCCCACGCTGTGCCAGCTCTGTCCATCCGGTTCCTAGAGGTCAAGTTCAAGGTCATTTCCGGGGTCAAAGGTCAAGGTTGTGCCAGAACATACAAAAACATACTACTCGTGTGGGTGAAGGATGGGAAAATCCTCGTACGTCAAACGCAAGATTCGCCAGCTAAGAGAATAGTCAAGGATGAAGATCTCAAACTTTTTGAGTAATTCAAAATATCAAAATATTACTGACTTTACGCTGGAAATCTAAATCTTTTGTCTCTGTCATGATTTTTTTCTTTTATATACTGTAACTTACTTTGATTTTTCTTTTTTCCAAGTTTGCGTGCTGTCACATTATATAACCTGAAATAGGCTACTTTTCTCCTTATATTAGACTATTATCTTAATATGGCCTACTAAAGTTTTTTTATAGGAAATTTAAATTATTTATTCATGAAGTAGTGGATCGCATACGTTGTATTGTTTTGTTTTTGTTTCTCTTTTCTTTCGGGATATGTTTGTTGCATTTATACTGTACTGGAAATGATTTGGAATTGCTTGAATTGAGGTTCTGGGCATCATTTTATACTTATTGTCTAGTGTACTTATTGAGTTGTTTGCTGGAGTTTGCAGGCTCGTTTCGGCTTTCTCAGCTGGTTTTTTCTTTATTCACCTTAATTTTCTCTTAATTTTTATTCATAACAGCAAATGCCATTTAACGTAGAAGAAACAGTCGATTTTGGTATCTATGATACATTCGAAGTACACGATATTGCTACTTTCAAACCTAATTATTATTTAAGCAATAGTTCAGAGAATTTAGTCAACTTATTACATATGAACATAAGAAGCATTAATAAGAACTTTGATCAATTTATATGTTATTTAAATCAATGTGAAACAATATTTAATGTAATAATTTTATCCGAAACATGGATAACTGAAGACTGTCAGTGTCATTTTCTTATAGAGGGATACCGAACTGTTTATAAAAAGAATAAGTATACTAAGAGTGATGGTATCTGTATATTCATTCACAATGACATAGATTTCGATAAAATAGAACTTGAAATAGATAAGGCCAACTCTCTCTCAATCGCATTCACAATTGAAGATAAGAAATATACTCTGATATCCGTCTACCGCTCACCTTCTCTTAATATTACAGATTTTATTAACAGTTTCGATTTGCTCCTGCAAAATACCAATGATGGAAGTACATTTTTGATAGTAGGCGATATGAACTTGAATCTATTAGAAAACAGTCATCTCACTAACGAATACTTGAGCGCTTTTCATCTGAATGGATTCAAGTCTTATGTTAATAAACCAACAAGAGTTCAAAATAATACAAAGACATGTATTGACCATATTTTTCTTAAAAATAATAATATAAATCCTGAGAATATATTAGCAGCTATAATTGAATCAAATATTACCGACCACTTTATCACAACCATGCATATAAATAATAACAGAATAAAACCTGAAAGTAATGGATTGACTAATAGCAGAATAAAAATCGATTATGAGAATCTTTATTGTTGCTTGGAGAATGAAAGATGGGATAATATACTTGGTAATAACTCAGGAAACATTGATGGGTTGGTTGATAATTTTGTTAATACTCTGACGGACCACATAAGAAAAAATTCAAAAACTTTTAAAATACCACATAAAAGGAGACCCTTAAAAAAATGGATAAGTCAAGGCATTATTAACTCTATTAGAAAAAGGGACAAGATGCATAGCGAGTTGAATAAGCAACCATTCAATAATGGATTGAAAGAGGAATATAAACAGTACCGAAACACTTTGAATAACGTGATAAAAAATGCAAAAATTGAATATTACAACGAAAAATTTAAATTTTATAAGGGTAATATGAAGAAAACATGGGAATGCATAAAGGAGATTACAAACAGCAAAAATAGGGATTTTCAACCCAAAATTGAAGCTAACGTATTAAATAAACATTTTGCAACAGTTGGCCAGTCTTATGCTGAAAATCTGTTGCAGAATAATCGAATTGAAATCCCAGAGTCTATCTCCATGAGACCTTTGAATAGTTTATTCCTAAATCCAACCAATACTGAGGAAATTAATAAATTTATACATGAAATTAAACCAAACTCCTCTCCAGGTGTGGATAACATTAGTGGAATATGTTTAAAAAAAATCTCAAAATTCATTGTTTGCCCTCTGGAATTCATTTTAAATAAGTGTTTTTTATTAGGATATTTTCCGAAAAAATTCAAGATAGCTTTAATAAAACCAATACCTAAATCCAAGGACCTTGCAAATCCTCAAAACTATAGACCTATCAGCTTACTAACCAATTTATCAAAAATTATGGAAAAAATTATAAAGGTTAGATTGATGGACTTTCTTAGAAAAATCAATTTTATTTCGAATAACCAGTATGGTTTTCAAGAAGGTAAATCCACCAAAGATGCTGTCTTACACTTGACAAATTTAATAAATAAAAATTTTGATAGTAATAAAAAAACACTGGCTATATTTTTAGACTTAGCAAAGGCTTTTGATTCTATACCACATTCTATTCTTTTTCATAAGCTAGAATGTTGTGGAATAAGAGGAATAACAAAAGAATTATTTGCAAGCTATTTGACAGATCGAATCCAAATTTTAACACTAAATGATAAAACTGACATTCAAAAAATTAAAGAGTTTGGACTTCCACAAGGAACTGTACTATCGCCGCTACTTTTTTTGATTTATGTCAATGACTTATTGAAAATCGAAATTCCAAATGGTGTTACACTATCCTTTGCCGATGACACTGCTCTAATTTTCTCAGGATTAACATGGAATGAAACATTTAACTCTGCTAATCGTGGTCTTGAAATGGTTAAATCATGGCTGAACAGCCATATTTTAACACTAAATGCGAGTAAAACTAAATACATATCTTTTTCCCCCAACAGAAGTGGTCAGCCTCCAGATGAGCTTGATCTGATAATACACAGTCATAACAACATCACTGTTAACTGCACTTGTCCATCAATAGAGAGAGTAAAATCAATCAAATATTTAGGTGTTTCCGTGGATCAGCATATTAAATGGGACATTCACATTCAGAATCTATGCTTCAAACTGAAATATTTAATAACAATTTTTTACAGGATCAACCAATTAAAAGACTTTAATATTTTGAGAACGATCTACTACGCTTATGCTCATGCACTTTTCCATTATAATATAGAAGTATGGGGAGCAGCGTATGACACTCATTTTAAAAAACTTTTTATAATACAAAAGCATATTATTAGAGCTGCGCTTGGAAGACCCAGACTCTATCCCAGCAGACTAATATTTGAAGAGATAGATCTACCAACGTTACGTCAAACTTATGTGACAAATTTAATTCTCTTTATTAATAAAAATACACATCAATTTACCCGTCGCACAGTTCCTTATAATATACGGCCAACAATAGTAAATGCTTTCAATATTAATTTTACTTCATTAACATCCAGTAAACACCAATTGGAATATCAGAGTAAGAAACTAATAAATAGAATTCCGGAAGACTTTATTAAGGATAAAATAACAAAAACCAAATTGAGATTAATAAAATCGAGGGTAAAACAAAACTATTATTTTAAAATTGAGAACTGAGTTGGCTGAATCACCATTTTTTGCAAAATTAATTATTCATTATTGTGTGAAAATTATTAAAACTTGACAATTTTATTATTATATTATTTTTCTGTGCACTTATATTTTGATTATTGTGTACTGCGAATGTTGATAGAATTCAACATCCGTAAATTATCATCTATCAATAGAATTGTTTCATTTGTACTGCTGTTGTTATATTCAAAAATGTATTTATTATTTTAGAACTCGTGGCTGGAGCTCAAGGCTTCTTTTTCCAGTCACGCCAAAATCTATTGTATTTTTAATTATTATTTTTATTTGTAATAATATTCATTTTATTTGGCAATAAAAAAATTCATTCATTCATTCATTCATTCATTCATCAAGGAGAAAATCATTCAATACAAGCATCTAATACGTTATTAGACTCTGATAGGTCAAATCAATCACTTAACTCTGGGGGAGAAATGCCGTCAACAATAGAGGAAATGGTTAAATCACCTCAAGGACGTCAAATGGCTCCAGTTTATTTGAAAAATGTTTATCATGACTTTATGCGAAATGATGGGGAGTTGTCAATGGAATACATCAATGGTCTCATGTCTGATGCAAAGAACGAATTCGATCACACATATGGTCCCACATTTCATGGTGACCATCTTATGCTTGGATCGTCATTGATTGTATTCGATCATGACAAAATTGATTTTCATAAAGGTAAAATACATGAAGATCAACAAATTGCCGAGTCATCAGGTTTACTATTGAAAATAAATGAACCAACAAGAGGAATATACGAACTTATTTTCAAAAGAGAGCCCAAAGATTTTACTACAGAGGATAGTCAAGTATATAAGGAGATATTATCATACACTAATGCGCATAGGGTGCATTCTTTGGAAGAGACTAACATAAGAGCAAACAGAGGTAAAAAATATGTTTCAATTATTAAGAACCTATTCCCCTCAAAGAAAAATGAAAATAGAAAAAACCCTTCAACTGGTAGTGGATTAGGAAGAAACAAGAGAAATCCTATTACAACCAGTTCTAGTGAAGATGGAATTAAATTGAAATTGAATTCTGATCGGGATGTTTCATACATGTTTTATGACAATCCAAATGAGATTTGTGACAGACTGAGAATTTTGATAAGCTCATATAATGCAGGACATACAGATCTTATTAATGAAATATGGTCGATAGTTGAGGAACTTTATGAAAAGGGGCTTGTAGATAATACAAACATAAATTATTTATAAATACCGAAAACAGAATGGTGATTATGTCAGTATTCTGTTAACATTTCCAGCACTACCAAGTCGAGTTTGAAAAAATGAGTGAGGAAAAGTATCTTGAAGACCATGATGATTCTGTTGAATTAACTCATTTTACTGAGATAATGAGAAAAATGTTGCGGAATCCTCGCAGAATACTTCGTCTGATGAAACGTAACATTGATGTAGATGAATATTTTGAGGATAATGCTTCAGAAATAAATGAGATTTTGACTACAACAGGTGGTGGAGTGAGTGATTTGAAATTTCAACGTATTATTAATCTAGCACAACCTGAAGATGTGTTTGATGCTGTAAATATAAAGTATTTGAACGAAAAATTGCATGAAGTAGATGAGAAAATCCATTCATTGAATGACAATTTCAGTAAGGAATTGGGTAACATCAGTTCTACGATTGAGCCGTTTTCATTGGTATATGATAGAAAAATTGAAATTTAAAAAAACGAAATAGAATCAATCATTATCAAATTAGTACTTGGATATGAACAAAGGATTGCAGCTTTGGAATCGAAAATATGAGAAAAAAAACACTGTTATTTGTATTCTTTACAGATCTCGTGTGAGATAATTCCAGATCGATTCCAGTGTCAAGTGCAGAGACAAGTGTTTACTATTTGTGCAGCTTACTAATAGTTTAAAAACGTTGTGTCAAGTGATATTATTTGGGACTGTCAAATAACGAATAAGACTGTGTTTTTTGTAAGTGATTAGTGAAAATATGAGAAAAAAACACTATTATTTGTATTCTTTTTTTTATCTTCTTACAGCACTTTTAGAGAATATCAAATGTTTGAAATAAATGTATAAGAATAAATATGTTTTTTCTTAATTTCAATCAGAATACTTCATTTTCACCTAACCAGTTCAAATCTTATTCACTTTCGTGTCTAGCTCGATAAGCTTAAAAAAAGGGGTACTGCATCCTTTTAAAACAATATGTTATTTCAATTGGTATAGCATTCGATGGTTGATGCTTGAGAAGAAAGGATCGAAAAAAAGAAATATTAGCTCTTCTCAGTAACATGCTTTGCTATCACATTGAGTAGAGAGAGCTAAATATTATTGAGTATGTGATTTTTTCAATAATGAGAGGCAGTCACAAAGCCATCAATGTAAGTATGAAACAGTATAGAGTGACAGATTGAGGAGATATTATTGTTAGATGCGAAAATTGTGGTTTGTATCATAATAAAAGTATATTTACATATTTTATCCTTATTTGTTGTATTATAGTGTTGTTATACTTTGGTTATATCATGTCATGAAAAAAGTTATATGACTCAGATGAACAGTGAGAGTGCTAATTCTTATGTAATTCTTATGTGGGTCATATCCAACACACCAATTCAGTAGAAAAACGAAAATTATAGTGCACCTATAAATTCAGTTAATGATGGCATGCATGAGCACACACTCGATACAAGAAATGAGACCGATTACGTTCTTTATCTCTTTCCCTCAGTGTTGTCAATGGTAAAACTGCAAGTCTACAGCAATAATGATAGCAAATTATTCTCAATACCGTACCACACGCAATCAGTTTCATTATTACTTTTGCCGCTATGCACTTGCACATGCAATCATTGACAGCACAGGAAATGAATACGATAATAACAAATAAACTATTCTTCGATCCAATACGTCTCCAATGCAATCACTTCAATTATCACTTGCATCTTAATAGCTATTCACTTTGCACATGCAATGTTGTCCTCTCTATGTTTTTTTTTCTGACTAGATCATTAGGAAATGAATACGGTATCCCCTCAATAGCTCTTTAACAAAAATAGTATAAAAGTTGAGTGAATTCAAACCATCTCCATCAGTTCCATTGGAGATTTTCTACACTATACATTTCCAGTACTGTATTTAGTTTCATATCAGTTTTTTTTAGAAAGATCTCTCTACAGTCTTCATCTTCATCGGCAGTCAATATTTTCAAAACACCAGCTACAACTTCCATCTAAAATTTAAAGGTGAGTTTTATAGATATTATTTTCTTCTTCTAAAATGTCTGTGTTTTGAAAAAATTACCGAAAATGTTTACATCACCGCTTTGGTGAATGCAACGATTCGAGAGTTGTAATGAAAACAATATTATATATACTTGTATGTTTCTCTTACTTTGTTTGATTTTTAATAGTGTTGGTATACTCATATCAATAATTATTTCACCTTTGAGCTACTCTGAATGTTCTAATATTGATAATGTTTTAACATAATACTTCAACTTATTATTTCTTTTAAAAAACTGAAGTAGAGCTCAGGAGTTTAGTAAATTGAAAAAATAGATTTGAATTTCAACTGGTTTTACTAGGACGTACTTGGGATTTTCAAATATGCAACCATAAAAATTCAATTTTAACTGAAATTTCCATGTGAATACATAATAGTATTTCTATATTGTTTGTGGGTTCATGTCTGCAGTGTATGTGAGTGTAATCAAATTTATCACAAAGATACGAACTGTAAGCTAAGAAGAACAGCAGATGTTTACAGAATTCTGAGTAGTCTGCCTTGATGTAGATGTTTGGGATAAATGTGGAAAATAGTACAAAAAACTAAAATACAACTTAGTACTTGATAGGATTAGAATCAGAATGCATCTTAAAATTAAACATTATAGGCCTTAATAGGTGTATGTGATACAATTTTGTGATAATTGTGGTTTTATTGGTACCTATATCATAATTCATTATTCAATTATTGGTAGTAGTATAAAATAATTTTTTTCTCTTTTCTGTTGTTTTAGATCAGTTTTAAAGGATCTCTCCACCATCTTCATTGGTAGGCAGCCTTCATCTGATCAATATTTTCAACCACCAGCTACTACTTCTATCTAAAAGTTGAAAGTGAGCTTTATAGATATTATTTTATTTTTCTAAAATGTCTGTGTTTGAAAAAATTACCGAATATGCATATATCCCCGAAAAGGGAACAGCAAATTCAGCTGGATTTGATCTAAGAAGTCCTGTTTCAAGAACAATTGAACCAAAATCTATGACGACCATCTTCATAGACATTAAAGTGAATTGTCCTGAGAATAGCTTTGGGAAGATTTATGAAAGATCGGGTATTGCTAAGAACTATCAAATAGTTATTTTGGGAGGGGTTATCGATGCAGACTATGCAGGAAACATAGGAGTTATGCTATTAAATTTGGGGACAAAAGATTTCAAGATTGAAAAAGGAGACAGAATTGCACAGATAGTCTTCCACAAAATAATTAATAACATTGGAACCTGTAATGTGTTGAGGAAAGAAAGGGGTGATGGAGGTTTTGGATCCACCAACATCAACAATAATTAAAGTAAAAAATGAACTTTGAAGATTTTTTGAATGCATAGTGAAAATGTTTTTTCATAATTATTTTTCAATATAATATTTTTAAATTTTCAAAACTACTCTATATCATAATTCATTATTTAATTGGTATAGTGTAAAATAATTTTTTTTCTCTTTTCTAGATGATTTCTTTACTAACATTATTCAGCCTTGTTCATATTCAAGGAGTTAATACAATCGAGTCATGGGATAATTTCATGGTTTATCACGAAAAAAAAGTGAAACACAAAAAAAAACTATCAACTATTTTCAGTGATCTGCAAAAAACCTTTAATTGTATGAAAAGTGGTTACAAAGCTTCTTCATCAAGCCAAAAGAGTCTTTTAAATATGTTGAATGTAGAATTAGGATTGAATCAATTTGAAGAATTTATTTGTTTTGTTTTGTTTTTTACTGATGATGCCCACATGAGTCAGAGACTTGTGCGTGGGTAATGAGTTGGATGATGGTGATTGATGAGTTGGACCTACAGTTTTAGGTGGGTTCCGAACCACCGGGAAGTGATTTTACAGCAGAGAACATTTCATCAGGACTTTCAATTGAAAAATGTAAATTAAAAAATGATGAGGAAAAATACCCCCAAGAGTATTGTGATTCAATTGTAAAAATAGCTGAGAATTTTATATTTAAAAATAATTCTTCTGTAGTGCATGAATCCGATAGTGATGTTGAAATGACTGATGAAGAATCTGATTTTGAAACAATGTTTAAAAAGATTGAATGTAAGAAATCTAATGATCAATTATTAACTCAATCGTTTATGATCAGGGACCAAACAAAACAGGAAATACTTACATGCAAAAGTGAACATATTTCAAAGGGGGGAATATTAGTAAAAGTAGAAATAACAGATGTGAATGATTTAAAAAATATTGATGAGGGATCTAGATGGAGAAAAGTTAACGAAAAGGTTGTATTTGTAGCAAAGAATAAAAATGATGAAAAATTTGTAAAAATCAATGAAGGTTTGAAAATATTCTTGAAAGAACTATCAAAGAAATCTAATGTGGTGAAAGAATCACGTAAAATCAACACTTTCAATAATATATCCTATAAGGATATAATATAATAATATAATATTATAAGGTCTATATCCCTCACATTACAAAATTAATTTCAACAATTTTTATATTTTTGTTTTTTAGATAACAATGAGCGGTAATATTCCAATATTTAGAGGGGGAAGAAGAAAAAAAGATCAAATAAAAGTTATGACTAATGATTTTTCCGAGTTGGAAAATGCATTCAATAGTACATTGAGGACTTATTATTACAAAAATGAAAAATATAAAGATATTTGCAAGCTATTACTTGGAATTAAATTTAAAATTGTGAGCTTATTATCATTTATTTTGAATCAATATCAATCTTTGAAAATGAATATACTTGTTGAATGTACTTATAAGAAAAAATCTATTTTCAATGAATTTGATTATCAAGACCGCTGTTTCAAAACTGGAAACATTACAATTTTGAAGCATTCAAATTTAGAATATGTTTTAAAGAATGTTTTAGAGAAAATTTGTAATGAGGAATCTATATATGAAGGTTATCAATCTGGTTGGTCACTTTCAAAAATTGATGGTGTTCTCATCCGAGTGAACAAGTACAAACCTCTTAGAGGTGAATCTTATATTCCACTTCCTCAAACAATACAAAATAAAAATGCTATAGTTAATTGTAAGAATAGTGATAATAAATGCTTCATGTGGGCTATTATTTCTGCATATGTAAAGATAAATCCTGGCAGAATATCATATCACCATGAAAAACTAATATCAAAATTCAACTTTAAAGGAATTTCTTTCCCCACACCAATCAAAGATATCAAAGTTTTTGAAAAAACAATCAATTTGTATCAGTAAATGTTTATTCTTTAGATGATAAGCTTAATGTATTTCCATTAAGGATATGTGATTATGAGAATAGGGAACATTTTGATTTATTGTTACTGAAAAAAAATGGCAAATATCATTATTGTTTAATTAGAAACTTATCAAGACTTATTCGTAGACAAATGACAAAACATGCAGGGAGAATAAAAATTTGTAAAATATGTTTTTCATACTTTGATTCAAGAACAGAAAAAAATTTTAATACTCATAAAAGAATGTGTGAGAAGAAAAAAGTAACAAGAATTGTAATGCCAGAGAAAAACAACAATATTATTCCAATACTTGAATTAAAAAATTTTCAAAATAGATTTAGAGTTCCAATTGTACTGTATGCTGATTTTGAATGTTTATTAATACCCTACATTTCTTGTACCCCATCAAATTCTAGGAGCTTTACTAATAAAACTCACAATCATCAACCATATAGTTTTTGTTGCTATTTGGTTATTGATAATGAGTGTCCTGAGAAGATAAAATCAAAACTTCCAACACAACCTTATCTATGTAGAGGAGAAAATGTAGCCAAACATTTTTTGCAATATATTATAAATTTAACAAAAACAATTGGAAAACGATTGCAGGAAAATATTCTCATTATTTTAACTGATGTGGACAGATTAAATTTAAAAAAACAAAAAAATTGTGAAATGTGTAATAAACAGTTCACATTGATGAATAAAGCAGTATATGATCATTGTCACATTACAGGGAAATATAGAGCTGCATTATGCAACAACTGTAATTTGCTTCATACAAAACAAAAGTTTATTCCAGTCTATCTTCATAATAGCTCAAATTATGATGGCCATTTCATTATACGGGAGTTGGGAATAGATGAACATAACATCAATATTATCCCCAATTCAAGTGAGAATTACATTTCTTTCACTAAATATACCTCAAGTAAAATATCAATTAGATTCATTGATACTTTGAAATTTATGAACACATCACTTGATAAATTAGTGAAGAACCTTCCAAGAGGAGAATTTCATCATATAAAAACAAATTCCTCAAATAAACTTGGATTTGGTTACTCGAAAGGGCGTTTTCCCCTATGAATATTTAGATTGTTTAGAAAAATTGAATGAAACCAAATTACCTTCAATATCTGAATTTTATGATAGCTTGAATCAGAGAAAAATAACCTATCTGTTTGATTGGAACAGTGTGGTTCAGTAGTTATAAAATGGAGGACCAGGAAGAGGGGGCTGATAGCTCAGGCCACACTTCCGAATTTAACATAATCCAATAAAAATAAGAATAAAGGTAAGTAAGATTATTGGAGAACAGGGAACTGTAGTAAAAAGTCTCTCAAGTGACAGTTTGAGTACGATTGCTTTAATAGAATCATAAAGCATACTAGAATCATTAACCATAATAAAAAGTAAAGATCAAAAAACACTAGAAGTGAATGAGTTATCATTGATACAATGGAACAATAAACAAGTGAAGCACACAATTTATGTAATGCAAAGAATAATTTTTGAATTCAAGTGAATTTAAGAGGTCGAAACCAGAAAATAGCATAATAGAATTGAATTAATTATTATTGATACCATGAAACAATAATCAAGTGACATACACAATTGATGTGGTGTAAAGAATGAATTGTAAATTCAAGTAAATTTATGAAGTCAAGTCCGGAGAGTAGCATACTAGAATTGTATGAATTGTCATTGATATAATACAACAATGACCAAATGACGCACTTGATATGTCGCAGAACACATGTAAATTTGAAGGATAAAAATCAAAATGATTGTAATAATAATGCACAACACTTAGCTGCAGGTATTTGCTGGTCCAAGGATGATCGAGCGACGGTCAGCCAGTAAGTAGTGAATTCGTGATAACAGATATGTTGAAGGAATTTGATATTGAGCATACTCAATAAACCGTAAGCATCACTGATAGAATTGGATATAGGATATTGAATATATGAGTAGCACTGTAGGCTTGACATTGTAAAGATGAAAATGATAAATCGTTGAACATGGACATCAATAAACTTGAAGAATATGTGACCATTGAAGTTTCATCACTGATGTGTTCGTGATTAATAACGAGACTTGTAGAACCAAGCATATGCAGAAGATCAAACATTGAGAACGAATATTCTCTATTAGAAATAAGATGCCCCATACATAAAGAGGTCTTGAAAATAATATGAAGTACGATGTACCGATACCAAAACGAACCAAATCGTCCATGGGCGTTGACCAGAGTGTGAATTGGAGCGAAAAGAACCCAAGTTCATAGACAGAAGCTAACTAGAGTAGTCAGTCCACCAAATGGATGTAACATAGAAAATATGAAACACAATTCAAGAAATAGAAAAACACCCAAATATGTAGAAAGGTGTGGAGTAAATATAAAAAATATTCCAGACAGATGATAAAATAATATCGGAAAAAAACTCGCATGAGAGTCAACAAAATGAATTGATCGATAGATGCAACATCGATAGTCGAGAGGAAATAGGTGACCGCCAACTTTGAAATCGTAACTGAACGGAACATAAGTTGCCCACGTTTTGCAACTTGCAAATTTGCAAAAGAGATGAAAGAAATGAAAATATGTATAGTGAAGATTATGAATTCAAAGTTGGATGACTACTAGAAAATAGGGTAAAGAAATAATTACTCATCAGTATAGTCCACAAGAGGAAGTGGGGCCAAAGAATGAATGCTTCTTTTGAAAGTACCAGATGCAGTTTTTACCAAGACCACCCGGACCCTACCATCACTTCCAGGAAATGTATCAATAATTCTCCCAAGTTTCCAGGTACCTAGAGGCATATCATCCTCCTTGAGAAGGACAAGAGTATTTACCTTGAGATTTTCGCCTTCAAGTAACCACTTGTTGCGCCTTTGAAGTATTACAAGGTAGTCAGATTGCCAGCATTTCCAAATTTGCTGTGACATCAAGTCAACTTGCTTCCAGCATGCAAGCAAATTTCGTTTGTCATTGTTAGTGACATTGATAGGTAATGCAATCAGAGGGCGACCTATTAAGAAATGACCAGATGAAAGATAATTGAGATCATCAGGATCTTCAGACAAGGGAATTAATGGACGTGAATTTAGAATGGCTTCTATGCGAGAAGCAAGAGTGAAAAGTTCTTCAAGTGTTAAAATTGATTGTTTAGTAGTGACTCTGAAAATAGATTTAAAACTCTTTACAGCAGCCTCCCAGAGCCCACCAAAATGAGGAGCACGAGGAGGGATGAAATGCCATTGAATCCTAGAAGAGGCGGCAAAATTTTGTATGATAGATTGAGTTTTTGAGGTTTGAAGAAAGTGATATAAATCTTGAAGTTCAGATTTAGCCACTAAGAAAGTAGAAGCATTGTCAGAGAATATATGTGCTGGAAGACCACGACGAGAAATAAACCTTGACAAGGCTGCAACGAATGCCTTTGTAGTTAGATCAGACACAATTTCACAATGAACAGCTCGAGTAACCATGCATACAAAGATTGCCAAGTACGATTTGGAAACTGTGCGAGACCGAGGACCACCGAATCTAGTAGAAATAGGTCCAGCATAGTCAATACCACAGGTATGAAAGGGAGGATTAGGAATCACTCTGTGTTTGGGAAGTTGACCCATTTGCTGCTGAGCAAGCTTTGGTGCAAACTTAAAACAAGGTATGCAAGAACGAAGAACATTACGAATGGTGAGACGTGAGGAAGGAAACCAGAATTTGAGACGAATATTTGCCAAAACTGATTGCAGACTGGCATGAAGAAGACGTTGATGAGTAGATTCAATAAGTAATCTAGTGAATTTGTGTTTGGAAGGCAACAGAATTTGATGTTTTTGGTCAAAGAGTAATTTGGAATTTTGCAATCTACCACCAATTCTGATGAAACCATCAGCATGTAAAAATGGAACAAAAGGAGAGAGAGTGCTTTTGTGTGGCAGAGGTTGATTGTTAGAGAGAGCTTGCAGCTCTGGACCAAAGGCTTGACTTTGAACAAACTTAATGAGAACAATTTCAGCCTGTGTTAATTCATCTACAGATAATGTACCCTGTTTATGACACTTGGGATGGGCCATGTTGTAAACAAAACGTAGACACCAAGCAATGACTCTGATTATTTTAGACAGAGATGAAAATTCATTCAAAATCTTAGCTAGGCAAGAGTCAGTTATGGAGGATTCTGAAGAATAAGATGATGAATTGATATGCAAAGAAATAGTGGAACTTTGAGAAGAATCAAAATTTTGAGCAGACAATAAGAAAGGTGGACCATTCCACCATAGAACAGAATCAGCTAATTGAGAAGGTGACATGCCTCTAGAAACTAAATCAGCTGGATTATCAGCAGATTTGACATGATGCCAGTAAAATGATTTTGTTGAGTCTTGAATTTCAGACACTCTCAGTGCTACAAAAATATCCTTCTTTGCAGGAGGAGACTTTAACCATGAACATACATTAAGAGAATCAGACCAAAGGTGGACTGATGAAATGCTAAGACGAAATGCAGAAATAACCTTGGTAATTGAGCGAGATAAAATTAAAGCGGCACAAAGTTCAAGCCTGGGAATAGACAAAGGCTTAAGGGGTGCAACCCGGCTCTTTGAACACAAGAGATGAACAGTAGATGAAGAGTCAGAACAAGATCTCAGATAGAGACAAGCACCATAAGCAATGGAGCTCGCATCACAGAAGCCATGTAACTCAAATTTGATAGAAGTGGGTGAAATAACCAAGTGAGGAATATTTATGCTAGAAATGTCAGACAGTTGTTGATAGATTGAAATCCATTTGCTCAATAACTCAGCTCGAAGTGAATCATCCCAACCAAGACGTAGTAACCATAGTTGCTGAAACAAAATCTTAGCAGAAATGACAATTGGTGATATTAAACCAAGTGGGTCAAAAATTGAAGCTATGACAGATAAGAATTCACGTTTTGTGAATGAAGTCTTTGATGAAATAGTAGGCAATGAAATAGACAGATGATCATTTTTCACATCCCAAATTATGCCTAAAGCTTTGAATGAAGTCTCAAGATCACCAGAAATTAATTTTGTTGCATCAACTTCATGAAGTGTGGAAGGAATAGTTTGCAATACTTGAGATGAATTTGATAGCCATTTGCGAAGTTCAAATCCACCATTATTTAAGGTAGAAAGAAGTTCATGAGCCAATTTAATAGCTTCCTCAATAGTATCAGCACCTGTGAGCAAATCATCGACATAAAAATC
This sequence comes from Conomelus anceps, assembly GCA_948455865.1. NCBI lineage: Eukaryota > Metazoa > Arthropoda > Insecta > Hemiptera > Delphacidae > Conomelus > Conomelus anceps. Next base: position 14,408,156 of record OX418222.1, read on the forward strand.
TTCAGAAATTGTACGAAACAAATCATGACAATTACTAGCTTCATCTCTAGCCAATTGTAAGAGTGAACGTGTTGCAAGAAAGGCAGCTGGAGCTGTCCCATATGTTACTGTATTCAAAGTGAATTCCTGAAGTTTGTCTGAAGGTGAATTTCGCCAAAATATACGCTGCAACTGTCTGTCAGAAGGATCAACCAAGATTTGCCTGTACATCTTGGTGATGTCAGCAGCAAGAGCTATTGGAAAGCAACGAAAACGTAAAACAATATCAAAGAGATCAGGTTGAATTGTAGGTCCAACATGCAAAATGTCATTAAGAGAAAGAGAATTTGAAGTCTTTGCAGATGCATCAAAAACAACACGGAGTTTTGTAGTAGTTGAATCTGGCTTGAACACAGGGTGGTGAGGGATGTAAAAGGTGACTTGACCTTCCTTAGGTGGATTGACAACTGACATGTGTCCCAGTTCATGATATTCAGCCATGAATTGTGTATATTGTTCACGAAGATCAGGAGATTTTGATAATCTAGCCTCTAGAGAATTGAAACGTTTGAGAGCCTGCGCCCTAGAATTTCCTAAAGTTTCAACAGAATCCTTTTTAGGAACAGTGACCACATATCGACCATCAGCTTGTCTGACAGTGGTGTCAGTGTAAATTTTTTCAACAACTTTTTCTTGTTGAGACATGACATTTTTTCCAGGAATTTCTTCTAACTGCCAAAATCGTTCTAATTGGTCAGTAATTGGAGATGAGGTGATAAAATTCGATTGGAAATCAGTTTGTTCACTGATTTCATTGGTTGGCACTGAACCCATCACAAAAAAACCAAACCTTGAGTTTTGAAAGATTGGATTGGAGTCATTCAACAGTAGTTGACCAGGCAGCAATGATTGTGCAAAAATTGAAGCACCTAACAAGAGATCAACTGGAGCTGAAATATGAAATTCAGGATCTGCTAGAGTAATGTTATCTGGAATAGTGACAGATGATAAATCAAGATCCACCACAGGTAAATTAGAAGTAATTTGATTGACAATGAGACATGTTGAATTAAAGTTCCAGTTGGAGTCAAAAGAAGAAATAGATACCTTAGTAGAGTGAGACAATAGTGAAGCTTCATTAGCTATGCTATGAACTGAAGTAGTCACAGAAGTAGTGACAAGATTCAACCTTTTGACTAATGAAGCAGAAATCAAATTACAGTCGGAGCCAGAGTCCAGCAATGCTCTGCAGTGAGTAGCAGTGCCATTGGCAGTATGAATGATTACCTTGACAGTAGGCAATACACATTTGACAACAGTTTTTGAGTTGGTAGAACAAGCCAAAACCTTGGATGAATTTAATGATAATTGAGAGGTATTGGGACCACTGGTAGATGGTGAAGTGAATTGATGATTCATAGACTCAGAGGTTGAAAGAGGTTGACTATTATCATGTGAAGCTGAAATAGGGGTTACAGGACTAGAGGTGACTGCAGAATCTTTTCTTAGCCTTTGATGTCGGCTAAGATTGACATGTACCTTAGAATCAGAAGTAGTGAAGTTAGAAGTAAAAGATTTATGTAATAATGTATGATGTTTACGTTGACAATGAAGACAAGATTTCATTCAGCATTTGTGATCAGTTTTGAATGGTTGAAGACAATTAAAACACAATTTGTTTTTCTTGACAAAATCGAGCTTTTGTTGAGGCTGTAAAGCTCTGAATGAGTGACATTGAAATAGGAAGTGGTTTTCCTTGCAATTAATGCAAAATGATTGCACATTGTTATTTGATTTAGAGTAATGAGTTGAGTTGGTGATAGGATATGATTTATTATCTTGTTTGACAGTTATATTTTGAGGTTTGTTAGCTAATAATACCTCCCAAACCCCACAACGGTTTTCCAAAAAATCCCACAGTTGCTCCAAATTAGGAATATTACCATGAGGGATACTCTGCTCCCATTCACGAATGGTGTTTGGATCAAGTTGAGACAATATGCGATGCATATAAAGAAGATCTTTGATGTCAACTCCAAGCTCAATTGATTCAAGTGCTTGAATGTGACCTTTACAATGATCAATAAAGGAGCAAAGTGAAATTGCTGAATTGTGTATTACATTTGGTGGGTGTTCCAAACCTTTGATGTGACTAGCAGCTATGAGACGTGTGTTATCATAGTGGTCAATAAGTAATTGCCAAGCACGATTGAAATTATCATTGCTAGGAGCAATATTAGCAATTCTAGCTAATGCCTCACCAGACAGTGATTGCCTCAAATAATAGAATTTAGAAGCAGACGAGATGGAGTTATTATCAATAATGATGTTAGTGAATGTGTCCTTGAATTCCAACCAATCATTGAAATTTCCAGAAAATTTTGGAATAGGAATTTCAGGAAGTCTTATGGATTGTTGCACATTGGGCTCATGAGTAGGAAGAGGAGATACAGCTTTTGCTTGTTCAGTTTGATGAGAGTATGCTCTTAGTTTAGAATTAACATTTGCAGTAATTAAAATGAAATTGTTGACAGTATGCCAATGCTCATCAATATTAAAATCTTCATCAGAATTATTAAAATTTTCAGTTAGTTCTGCATGAGCATCATCAAATTTTTTTAGTGAGGTTGGACAACTTGTCCTTGACAATGAGCAATTCCTCATAAGTATTATCATTGATGACTTCAAAGTTTTGATAATTTTGAGTGAACAATGTAAGCTCACGCTTAGCATTTTCTTTGATGGCAATAAGTTTGCGCTCTTTAGATGCCATGACAAAGTAAAGTTAAGCTTTGTTACCGTTATTGGAAGAGATTTTCCAAGGATTGCCCACGTTGACTCACTGGCTGCCTTAGACCGCACCTTGAAGCAGCAAAACACCATGAGCGGCAGCAACAATGGACAGGTACAATAGTATTTGTGATCTTGACAAACGAATTACCTGCAAGAGATTAACAGGTGTTATAATACAAGTACCAAAATGTGAAATACAATTACAGAGACTATTAAGCATTAGAAGAATGAATAATTGACTAAAACTATCACTTGAGATAAGAGCAGTTAATTGTAATGACAATGGTATAAGGTATCAAAAAACCAAAGTTACTGGTACCATCCGGCCCACGAGGACCAAAAATTATGTTTGATTGGAACAGTGTGGTTCAGTAGTTATAAAATGGAGGACCAGGAAGAGGGGGCTGATAGCTCAGGCCACACTTCCGAATTTAACATAATCCAATAAAAATAAGAATAAAGGTAAGTAAGATTATTGGAGAACAGGGAACTGTAGTAAAAAGTCTCTCAAGTGACAGTTTGAGTACGATTGCTTTAATAGAATCATAAAGCATACTAGAATCATTAACCATAATAAAAAGTAAAGATCAAAAAACACTAGAAGTGAATGAGTTATCATTGATACAATGGAACAATAAACAAGTGAAGCACACAATTTATGTAATGCAAAGAATAATTTTTGAATTCAAGTGAATTTAAGAGGTCGAAACCAGAAAATAGCATAATAGAATTGAATTAATTATTATTGATACCATGAAACAATAATCAAGTGACATACACAATTGATGTGGTGTAAAGAATGAATTGTAAATTCAAGTAAATTTATGAAGTCAAGTCCGGAGAGTAGCATACTAGAATTGTATGAATTGTCATTGATATAATACAACAATGACCAAATGACGCACTTGATATGTCGCAGAACACATGTAAATTTGAAGGATAAAAATCAAAATGATTGTAATAATAATGCACAACACTTAGCTGCAGGTATTTGCTGGTCCAAGGATGATCGAGCGACGGTCAGCCAGTAAGTAGTGAATTCGTGATAACAGATATGTTGAAGGAATTTGATATTGAGCATACTCAATAAACCGTAAGCATCACTGATAGAATTGGATATAGGATATTGAATATATGAGTAGCACTGTAGGCTTGACATTGTAAAGATGAAAATGATAAATCGTTGAACATGGACATCAATAAACTTGAAGAATATGTGACCATTGAAGTTTCATCACTGATGTGTTCGTGATTAATAACGAGACTTGTAGAACCAAGCATATGCAGAAGATCAAACATTGAGAACGAATATTCTCTATTAGAAATAAGATGCCCCATACATAAAGAGGTCTTGAAAATAATATGAAGTACGATGTACCGATACCAAAACGAACCAAATCGTCCATGGGCGTTGACCAGAGTGTGAATTGGAGCGAAAAGAACCCAAGTTCATAGACAGAAGCTAACTAGAGTAGTCAGTCCACCAAATGGATGTAACATAGAAAATATGAAACACAATTCAAGAAATAGAAAAACACCCAAATATGTAGAAAGGTGTGGAGTAAATATAAAAAATATTCCAGACAGATGATAAAATAATATCGGAAAAAAACTCGCATGAGAGTCAACAAAATGAATTGATCGATAGATGCAACATCGATAGTCGAGAGGAAATAGGTGACCGCCAACTTTGAAATCGTAACTGAACGGAACACTATCAAGACTATATACATGCTCATAAAGTATGGCAGTCATTTAAAATACAAACATTGGGGGAATACAGTGATTTATATCTAGAATTGGATGTAATTCTGCTATGTGATGTATTTGAAAATTTTCGTAAAATATGTTTGAATTCATATAATTTGGATTGAGCTCATTACTATACAATACCAGGTTTCAGTTTTGATGCAATGCTCTCACATACTAAAATTCAATTGGAACTTCTAACAGATTATGAAATGTATTTATTATTTGAGGAAGGAATACGTGGGGGAATTTCAGTATGTATGAAGAGACATGCAATAGCAAATAATCCATTAATAGAAGATCTATATGATGATGATAAAGAGAGATCATATTTAGTTTACCTAGATGCTAATAATCTTTATGGATATGCTTTATCACGTCCATTACCAACTTCAAATTTCAGATGGCTGACTTCAGAAGAAATTGGTAAATTTAAAATAGAAAATATAACAGATGATTCTAACATAGGATATATTTTAGAAATAGATGTTGAGTATCCTAAAAAACTACATAATTATCATAATTGTCTCCCATTTTTACCAGAGAACAAATGTCCTCCAAAATCAAAACAAAAGAAATTGTTACTAACTCTTGAGAACAAAGAAAAATATGTTTGTCATTACATGAATTTAAAACAAGCAATTGAACATGGACTATTATTGAGAAAAATCCATAGAATATTACAATTCAATCAATCACAATGGATGAAGTCATATATAGATTTCAATACAATCCAAAGACAGGAGGCAAAAAACCAATTTGAACATGACTTTTTTAAACTTTTAAATAATGCTGTTTTTGGAAAATCAATGGAAAATTTACGAAAGAGAATTGACTTAACTTTAGTTAGCTGTCCTAAAAAATTACAAAAACTCATCAATAATCCCGCTTTCAAAGATAGAAAAATCTACTCACACAATCTTTGCGCAGTTGAATCACATAAGAAAAAAATTCCTGGATTTTTTGTTCCATGACGAACTGCGTTGTTAATATTAACTTTTCATGTGAAATTTAACGACATGCAGTCAAATATTTGTTAAGAATAAGTATAATAACTCACTTAATCTGGCCGAGTACTTTCGAATCTATGAGATCCATCTTCAGAGGCGTGGGTTCAAAAAAAAAAAAAAAAAACTGACATGATCTAGAAACCCACGCCTCTGAAGATGGATCTCATAGATTCGAAAGTACTCGGCCAGATTAAGTGAGTTATTATACTTATTCTTAACAAATATTTGACTGCATGTCGTTAAATTTCACATGAAAAGTTAAGAAAAAAATTGTTTTAAACAAACCAATATATGTTGGTTTTACTGTTCTAGAATTATCAAAAACATTAATGTACTCATTTCATTATGATACAATGAAGAAATTCTATGGTTCTCACATCAAACTTCTATACACAGATACTGATTCACTTTTCTATGAAATTCAAACAAATAATTTCTATTCTGATATGAGCAGAAAATTTCTCAATGATTTCTTTGATCTATCTGATTACCCCCCAGATAATTCACTTTTTTCAAATAAGAATAAGAAAGTTCTAGGGAAATTTAAAGATGAATGTAATGGTAAACCAATAAGAGAATTTATTGGCTTACATTCCAAACTCTACTGTTTTCAAGTTCATGATGGAAAAAGCAATATAGTTACGAAAAAAGCAAAAGGGATTAAATATAGTGTAATTGAAAATAACATTTCTTTTAATGACCATTACTTTGTATTGAAGAATGATGAGAGTTTGTTAAGTCATAAAGATAAAGAAGAAAGCATAACTAACAGATATAGAAAGATGAACACATTCAAATCTGAAAAACATATAATAAATACAATAGAAATCAATGAAATTTCATTATGCAATAAAGATGACAAGAGAATAATATGTAAAGATGGAATACTCTAGCGCAGCGGTTCCCAACTGGTGGTCCGCGGACCCCTGGGGGTCCGCGGGTCATGCCGTGGGGGTCCGCGAGATATAATCAGAAAATTTAGGGAAAATACGTTCTGTTGAAATTGAATAGGAATAGGCTTACTATCAAAAGAAAAGAGATTTTTGAGCTTCGAGAATTTCTGAGAGCTTTTGCAAGTCGTACTAACTTGTTTGGTCAGTGTGAAGTTAGCAGGACATTTGTTAGAAGGTCACTGAAAAACAAAAGTTCTATTAGCAGACACAATAGTTCTACAGTTCCTGATAGTTTATAACAATAGTTCCAAGAAAATAAGAAAAATAATTGAGTTTGAAATAATGCGCTGCTAACTTCTACACTGGAAACATAATTTTGTCAGCAGAACACGTAATATCACTCTAATCAACAAAACGAGGAGAGTTCTGGGTAGATTTTGACCTGAAGAATAATTTGACACAGAGTTCCAGTCGATCGGGCCTCTAGAAAAATATTTATGAATTTTTGAATTTTTATGACACTAGAAAAGCTATTTTTGTCAGCAGGACATATGATTTAGTTAGTAAATATTGAAAAAATCACATTTTCATTTCAAGCTCAACAAGAAGATTACAGAACTGCAGAGTTCCAATTGATATGTATTGTTTAAAAAAAATTATGACTAATAAAAGAAAAAATTAGTAAACTCAGCAGGCAATGTAATATACACTATTATTGAGAAAACATGACAGTTCTGGGTAGTTCTTAACCCATATTTTCATTTGACACTGGGTTCTAGTCGATCGGGTCACTTGAAACAAATTTATGAATTTTTGAATTTTTATGACATTAGAAAAGCTATTTTTGTCAGCAGGACATATGATTTAGTGAGTAAAGATTGAAAATATCACATTTTCATTTCAATCTCAACAAGAAGATTACAGAACTGCAGAGTTCCAATTGATATGTATTGTTTAAAAAAAATTATGACTAATAAAAGAATAAATTAGTAAACTTATCAGGCAATGTAATATACACTATTATTGGAAAAACATGACAGTTCTGGGTAGATCTTAACCCATATTTTCATTTGACACTGAGTTCTAGTCGATCGGGTCACTGGAAAATAATTTATGAATTTTTGAATTTTTATGACACTAGAAAAGCTATTTTTGTCAGCAGGACATATGATTTAGTGAGAAAAGATTGAAAAAATCACATTTTCATTTCAAGCTCAACAAGAAGATTACAGAACTGCAGAGTTCCAATTGATATGTATTGTTTAAAAAAAATTATGACTAATAAGACAAAAAAATTATTAAACTTAGCAGGCAATGTAATATACACTATTATTGAAAAAACATGACAGTTCTGGGTAGTTCTTAACCCATATTTTCATTTGACACTGAGTTCTAGTCGATCGGGTCACTAGGAAAAAATTTATGAATTTTTGAATTTTTATGACATTAGAAAAGCTATTTTTATCAGCAGGACATATGATTTAGTGAGTAAAGATTGAAAATATCACATTTTCATTTCAATCTCAACAAGAAGATTACAGAACTGCAGAGTTCCGATTGATATGTATTGTTTAAAAAAAATTATGACTATAAAAGAAAAAATTAGTAAACTTAGCAGGCAATGTATTAGGCTATACACTATAAATGGAAAAACATGACAGTTCTGGGTAGATCTTAACCCATATTTTCATTTGACACTGAGTTCTAGTCGATCGGGTCACTGGAAAATAATTTATGAATTTTTGAATTTTTAAGACATTAGAAATACTTTTTTTGTCAGTAGAACATTTGATTTAGTGAGAAAAGATTGAAAAAATCACATTTTCATTTCAAGCTCAACAAGAAGATTACAGAACTGCAGAGTTCCGATTGATATGTATTGTTTAAAAAAAATTATGACTAATAAAAGAATAAATTAGTAAACTTAGCAGGCAATGTAATATACACTATTATTGGAAAAACATGACAGTTCTGGGTAGATCTTAACCCATATTTTCATTTGACACTGAGTTCTAGTCGATCGGGTCACTAGAAAAAAATTTATGAATTTTTATGACATTAGAGAAGCTATTTTTGTCAGCAGGACATTTGATTTAGTGAGTAAAGATTGAAAAAATAACATTTCTATTTCAAGCTCAACAAGAAGATTACATAACTGCAGAGTTCCAATTGATATGTATTGTTTAAAAAAAATTATGACTAAAAAAAGAAAAAATTAGTAAACTCAGCAGGCAACGTAATATACACTATTATTGAAAAAACATGACAGATCTGGGTAGTTCTTAACCCATATTTTCATTTGACACTGAGTTCTAGTCGATCGGGTCACTAGGAAAAAATTTATGAATTTTTGAATTTTTATGACATTAGAAAAGCTATTTTTGTCAGCAGGACATATGATTTAGTGAGTGAAGATTGAAAAAATAACATTTTCATTTCAAGCCCAACAAGAAGATTACAGAACGGCAGAGTTCCAATTGATATGTATTGTTTAAAAAAAATTATGACTAATAAAACAAAAAAATTAGTAAACTCAGCAGGCAATGTAATATACACTATTATTGAGAAAACATGACAGTTCTGGGTAGTTCTTAACCCATATTTTCATTTGACACTGAGTTCTAGTCGATCGGGTCACTAGAAAACATTTTATGAATTTTTGCATTTTTATGACATTAGAAAAGCTATTTTTGTCAGCTGGACATATGATTTAGTGAGTAAAGATTGAAAATATCACATTTTCATTCCAATCTCAACAAGAAGATTACAGAACTGCAGAGTTCCGATTGATATGAATTGTTTAAAAAAAATTATGACTAAAAAAAGAAAAAATTAGTAAACTTAGCAGGCAATGTAATATGCACTATTATTGGAAAAACATGACAGTTCTGGGTAGATCTTAACCCATATTTTCATTTGACACTGAGTTCTAGTCGATCGGGTTACTAGAAAAAAATTTATGAATTTTTATGACATTAGAGAAACTATTTTTGTCAGCAGGACATTTGATTTAGTGAGTAAAGATTGAAAAAATAACATTTCCATTTCAAGCTCAACAAGAAGATTACAGAACTGCAGAGTTCCAATTGATATGTATTGTTTAAAAAAAATTATGACTAAAAAAAGAAAAAATTAGTAAACTCAGCAGGCAATGTAATATACACTATTATTGAGAAAACATGACAGTTCTGGGTAGTTCTCAACCCATATTTTCATTTGACACTGAGTTCTAGTCGATCGGGTCACTAGAAAAAAATTTATTAATTTTTGAATTTTTATGACACTAGAAAAGCTATTTTTGTCAGCAGGACATATGATTTAGTGAGAAAAGATTGAAAAAATCACATTTTCATTTCAAGCTCAACAAGAAGATTACAGAACTGCAGAGTTCCAATTGATATGTATTGTTTAAAAAAAATTATGACTAATAAATGAAAAAATTAGTAAACTCAGCAGGCAATGTAATATACACTATTATTGAAAAAACATGACAGTTCTGGGTAGTTCTCAACCCATATTTTCATTTGACACTGAGTTCTAGTCGATTGGGTCACTAGAAAATTCTTTTTGAATTTTTTGTCATTAGAAAAGCTATTTTTGTCAGCAGGACATATGATTTAGTGATTAAAGATTGAAAATATCACATTTTCATTTCAATCTCAAGAAGAAGATTACAGAACTGCAGAGTTCCGATTGATATGTATTGTTTAAAAAAAATTATGACTAATAAAAGAGAAGATTAGTAAACTTAGCAGGTAATGTAATATACACTTTTTTTGGAACCTGGACAAAAATCTCAAGTAATAAGCCTTAACATATTATAAGTTTTTTTTTTTAATAAATTATGGTGTTATTATAATGGTTTGGTGGTGAGGCAACAAGTGACTTGATTCAGGGGGCCCGGAATGAAAATATATTCTTTTCAAGAAATGGACTGTTCCCAGACTGAAATATATATATTTTTTCAAAAGAAATAAAACTGAAACACTGAAGGAAGAAAGAAATAATTAATAGGGTAAATATTGCCTGTTTAATGTTTATTGTTTACCCAGCAATTAGCAGATAACTTTAGTGATGGAATTCAGAAGCAAGATGTTGTGACTTCAGGAATGGTTACATACCGAGGAGAAAAGACTCTTCAAACAAACTTATCTAGACTGTTATAAATCATGACGGCTATGTCTCCACTGTGCAAATATCAGAGGAAATTAATATTATTTTCCCATGGAATTCCTCAATGTATATTAGCATTTATAGGAAGTTATTAGTAGTGAGGGGTTGTGTAGAAAACTAAGTCAATATTTTTCAGTATTATTATTTTCAGTATTAGTATCAATATTTTTCCAAGTCAATATTTACAGACTGTTTATTTCGAATCGTCCAGTTTGATGCATGATGCCTACACGTGTCCGGTAAATTGGCCTTGAGTAAACCGTATGGATAAATTCCTTTGGGGGGTCATTTTATTCCCAGTTCAATAGTTTACTTACAAGTCTATTGCAAAATGGCTCAATAAACAGGTTATAGCTATGACACTGTGGCGTAGCCCATGCCACCCCCCCCCCCCCCCCCCACCGTAATTTCAGAAATAAAAAATTCTCAAATAACTAATAGATAAGGACTTATTAAAGCCGAAGGGTTCTATCTGTTTTGTAGTATTATAACCAAAAGAATACAGGAACCCTGATTGTGTAATAGAGTATAGCTACAGTTATAGTCAGATTAATATATTTTTCAAATATTTACTCATATAGAAACTTGTAGACTCTCTATTTAGGTTTATATGATGCTCATTTCCATGAGTACAGTTGAATTTGCCCTCATAGTTCAATTTGTGGGCTGTAACTCAAGCTTGTTTAAGACATTTTCTATAAATTCTACTCGTATTATACTCAATGTTTTGCTAAAGTTTCACATGTACAAGTGAAGTTTTTTCTTTTTTTCGTATTATTAATGTGGAAGTGATGTTTCACTTGTATGATTAATGCTTTTTGTCTATGGCCCATGTAAATTTTCCTCATACTTTGTGAATAGTTGGACTTGTATTTTTATTGTTTAATTTTTAGGCTACAACTTAGGCTATATTTCAATTATTCTCCACCATTGTTATCAAGCTAATATGATGCTCATTTCCATGAGTACAGTTGAATTTGCCCTTATAGTTCAATTTGTGGGCTGTAACTCAGGCTTGTAACTCAGGCTGAACTCGAATGACTTCAAAAATTAACTGTGAAGGGCTCCAAATGATAAAATTGCCCGCATGGTAAACATACCCGACTGCCGGTTATGTTTGAAATTAGACTATTTGTTCAGAATTCAAATGAAGACATCGATGAATGCTCCTTTTTGCTTGATAAGTATTGGGCCGGTCCTCGCAAAACTTGGATGGGACCACCGCTTTATGAAGCACTTTCATTAAAAAACATTATTAACATCAGTTCAATAGTATTTGAGTAATTGATGTACAACCATATGAAACATGTCAAATTGAGAACCATTATCTTCTAGAAGTCGGTTAAGAAGTTGTTTAGATACCATTATACAGTGGAACCTTGATAAATCGAATATCAAGGGGAACGGCAAAAATTCGATTTATCAAGGTCCATCTTAAAATACTTCGATTTATAGAGGTTCAAAACACTTACCTTTTCAGATTCATAAATACTGTACTGTACAGTAAAACCTATAGAGACTGTATAATCAGTCTGTATAATGATTATACATTATAAATGTATTATTAATCAATAATGTATATACAGTATTATAATGTATTATTATTACTATTAATCTTTTTATTACTACTGTATTAGCATTTTGGGTGCAATGTAGATGCATTGTGAGAGCGCTGTACATTAGAAGTGGTGGCGGGTGGGGAGGAAGGATGTTTACTTTTGGCAGTGTTGACATAAAGATAAAATCAGTTACTGTATTCGTGCCACAGAATCTTATCCAATAAGCATGCAACTTCGATTTACTAAGGTTCTCTTATTACAACTTCGATTTATAAAGGTCCTAAAACTGCAAAACTTCGAATAATAAAGGGTTTTCTGCCGAACCTTCGAATTATAGAGGTTAGTATTAAAGCTCAATAGATCCAAAAACATCGATTTATCAAGGTAATATCCATGAAATCTTCGATTTATAAAGGTAAAATAACATGGTGGTAGGATAGCAAGTTCTAGGGGAATTGGAAAAATTCGATTTATCAAGGATTTCGATTTATTGAGGTTCGATTTCAAGGTTCCACTGTAGTAGGACGTTAGTGCCCTGGGGGTTAAGCCAATAGCCAATATATTCCACCTCATTCATTGTAGGATAGACTGATTCAGCCTCATTATAAAGTCTAGAACGTTGTTGGTGAGAAGTAAATAATTTTTCACGGCTAATTATAGTTTTGATTGAAAAAATAAAATAAACATGTTCAAAAATGACCATTGTTGTACGATTTTTTACCAATATATGAAAATATATTCCTATTTTCCTCTTAAATCTAATGCAATAAAAATGGCTCTACTATGGTACTTCTTCCACTGTTTGTTCTAAGTAAGGATTTATGAGTCACGAATTTATGATTTTTTTTCTGATGTCTGTGATATAGATATCAAAAATGACAAAACGGGTCCTCTCCGTTATAATGTTTTTCATGACAAGGAATTTTTTCTCAAGTATTTCTTCATTTCTAAAGTTTTTAAATGGTTTTTTGAAGAGGTAAGTTCCACAAACTAGTTGTTATTCAGTCCACTCAAAATAGGCTTGTCACTTTTCTGTTATATCCTCAGTAAGAGAGCCGCTGAAAACATTTTAAATCAAACTAAACAATTTTATATGTAGCCAGAATTTCATGAGCTCAGGTAATTTTCCAGGTTTCCCAATATCACAGTCATACAAGAAATGTATAGGAAACCGTTATTTTAGACAATAAAATTCCCTAAAACATGATAGCAGTGGCATCTTTCAATCAGGCATTAATTTTGACTTATTGTAATAAAAAAATTTCAAAAATTATGAAAAACTGGAGATTTTAACCTCATGAATGATTATAACTTAGGATCTATTCATGTTACAAAATGTCCTTGGTGCTAAGTTTTGGGGATTCGTATTATCCATGAGAAAGGTATTTTGTATATTTCTTGTCCGACGCATGGTATGGCTGTAATATCGGAAAAACATGGAAAATTACCATCAAATCCCACAAAACCTTTGCTACATATAAAATTATTCAGTTTGATTAAAAATGTTTTTTCAGCTGTTCTCTTGCTAAGGATATGAAAGAAAAAGATGGCGCCTACAATCTACAATGTGCGATAAGTTTTGCAATTTGTTTTTCGGTTGTTTACGAGTTAACTATTGTAACGGTTGTAACTATTTATAATGAGAAAAAAATCATTTTACAAATATAGTATAACGGAAGCCTATACCCCTCTTTCAAGTAGAATTCCAAATTATCGGTCAAATGTGACATTTTACATATGAATTATCCCGTGAAAAATAAACTAAGGTTTATTTTTGTGTTAACAGTTTTAATTTAATTTTGTAGATTATAAGTTTTGTGGAAGATGACTACAACATCTTGGGGGGGGGGGGATGTATCCCGATATCCCCCCTGGCTACGTCCCTGCGATTGATCCCGATTGATGCAATTTTGAACAATGTGTATTTTTGATGTTTCAGATTATTGACGTTCTACAAAAAGTTTTAAAGTACATCCGAATGCTCAGATGATTTTTTGTGTAATATTATAATTTTTCAATAAATTAATGTTATTGCATATAAAAGTTTCTGTGGATAAAAGTGTCTCAAACAATATGTATTCGTAAAGCAACAATATGATGTATAGCTTTAGATCTTTAGATAAGGAAAGCCGGAATGTCAACATGCACCAGATAAGAGTGCAATAATCTTGTATTCCTGGGGTGGTGGATGACTCTTCGCTCTATTGTCTCTTCTCTCTTAGCACTCTCACTTCTCACACGCACACAAAGACAAACCTTACTCACACAAATGTCATTGAAATAGTACTCTTTTTTTAGTTTGAAAATAGTTCGTTCGTAACTTGACAGATTCGCTGGAAAACATTCTCGCTACAGCCGAACCTATGACAGTTGATAGCTGATTTCATGGACGACTCAACTTTCATCAGAAGTATGAGTTGATAACTTCTGGATAAAACAATTGAAATATGTCTTCAATTTTACAATAATTGGAGTTTAGAAATTGGAATTATTTGCAATTGTTCTTTTTAATTATTCAAAAAATTTAACGGACAATTCAAATCTCAGAACCTTATGAATCTCAAACAAGATATCACTGTATTTATATAACATAGGCTATTTTGGTAAAAAGCTGTAATAAAGCACTTAGAATGCTCAACATAATCATGTTGGATATCAAAACATCTTTATTTTGATGGTTATAGTGTGTATTTAGTATGATCAGTGTATTATCATTATTTAAAAAACAATGCATTCTTTCTCATTTTTATTACCAAGCGAAATATTAAATACAAGAATTCTACCGAATTCTAAAATAAACAATCAAGGACCCTTCCACCATCCACAATATTCGATAAGACTCCATTAAATAATAATCAAACAAATAGAACATTCTACAAAGAAACAAGTAAACACCATAAAAGTGTCAAAATCAGAGTAATTTCAATGAATACAGATACTATAGATATAGATATACAGATATAGTATCTGTATTCATTGGTAATTTATTGCTAAGAAGTAAACATTTACATAGCAGATAACACCGAGGACCACTGTTCCTAATCTTTCTTTTCATATATCAACAATATTTTCGTTTGTCTTTTTCTTTTCGCCATTCAATTAGCATTCTTTCAGATTTAGTACTCATGAATATATGTCTAGTCAACTAATTAAATTATGCTTCCGTACTTAATTTATGTTGTATTATGTTCAGGAAAAAATAATTTAAACTGAAACGGATATTTGAATAGTTATTAGAGATAGTTATCATTCTTTTCTGTAAAAACACAACAAGGAACTAAAAATCAAGAAACAACATGCTAATAACTGGAAATAGCATTACTGTATGTAAAACACAGGATTTTTATATCAAACAGAAACAAGGCAATAAAAAATAAGTTCTGCGTACGCTTAAAAAAATACACAAATAATGTGATTTTTCATCATAAGAATATTGGAATAGGGTAATTAACAATAACTACAATTTTCACTACAATATTATGTCCTACTGACAAAAATTGCTTTTCTATTGTCAGCAATATTTGAAAATTCATAATTTTTTTTCTAGTGACCCAATCGACTAGAACTCAGTGTCAAATGAAAATATGGGTTAAGAACTACCCAGAACTGTCATGTTTTTTCAATAATAGTGTATATTACATTGCCTGCTGAGTTTACTAATTTTTTCTTTTATTAGTCATAATTTTTTTTAAACAATACATATCAATCGGAACTCTGCAGTTCTGTAATCTTCTTGTTGAGCTTGAAATGAAAATGTTATTTTTTCAATCTTTACTCACTAAATCATATGTCCTGCTGACAAAAATAGCTTTTCTAATGTCATAAAAATTCAAAGATTCATAAATTTTTTTCTAGTGACCCGATCGACTAGAACTCAGTGTCAAATGAAAATATGGGTTAAGAACTACCCAGAACTGACATGTTTTTTCAATAATAGTGTATATTACATTGCCTGCTGAGTTTACTAATTTTTTCTTTTATTAGTCATAAAAATTCAAAAATTCATAAATTATTTTCCAGTGACCCGATCGACTAGAACTCAGTGTCAAATGAAAATATGGGTTATGATCTACCCAGAACTGTCATGTTTTTCCAATAATAGTGTATATTACATTGCCTGCTAAGTTTACTAATTTTTTCTTTTATTAGTCATAATTTTTTTTAAACAATACATATCAATCGGAACTCTGCAGTTCTGTAATCTTCTTGTTGAGATTGAAATGAAAATGTGATATTTTCAATCTTTACTCACTAAATCATATGTCCTGCTGACAAAAATAGCTTTTCTAGTGTCATAAAAATTCAAAAATTCATAAATATTTTTCTAGAGGCCCGATCGACTGGAACTCTGTGTCAAATTATTCTTCAGGTCAAAATCTACCCAGAACTCTCCTCGTTTTGTTGATTAGAGTGATATTACGTGTTCTGCTGACAAAATTATGTTTCCAGTGTAGAAGTTAGCAGCGCATTATTTCAAACTCAATTATTTTTCTTATTTTCTTGGAACTATTGTTATAAACTATCAGGAACTGTAGAACTATTGTGTCTGCTAATAGAACTTTTGTTTTTCAGTGACCTTCTAACAAATGTCCTGCTAACTTCACACTGACACTTGTTTGGCTTTATTTAGCACCTAATCAGGGATTGATTGGCAATGCATGTATTTTGTCCCCCAAATGTTCATACGTTGCCATAGAAAATTACATTAATAAGTACTTAAAGAATCTATTTTTTCATTTCTTCCATCTTCAATTCCAAAAAGCCCACATAAAACCAATTATACGAAACAATGAACCTGTCTAGCTATTTTTTATTGTATTCAAATCTGTATTATTACAGTGAACTGATAAATATTGCGTTATTTTGAAAGATTACTTCCACAATGTACACAAACCATAAAATTAGCCGATCAGACTCCTGTTTTGATTGTTTATTATTTGCATTGCCCAGCTAGGCGAATGGGCTTAGATTGTTATCGCCGGATATGAGTCATCAATTGCAACATTTTGCAAGAAATTCTTCCATTCATTGTTGATTTTGTTTACTCTACGTATAACTTTCCCACTCTCCTTTCTTTGAACATATATAGTGCAAGTACGAAGTCTAGATAAACAAACTATATATAATGGAACTAATGCTTATAGCCAGAATTACTTCAGTTTTCAGTTGACTAGTGAGAGCGGTCGGCAGCACTTCTATTCGCGATTTAGTGACCCAGTAAAAATGGATCGTTGGTTAAAAAGTGGATCATTGAAACGAAATAGGCCTACAGATGAAGAAGAATCGAGTGCAGTTAGTAAGTCGGTGACTATGACTATTGAATCGAATTTAAACGTGTCTCTTGATCGTGAGCCTATTGCATCAGCATCCAAGTACAGTTCTACGCTTTCTGCAAAAATAAGAAAGTACAACTCAGATTACCTAGAAATTGGATTCACATTTAATGGACCAGAGCAGCAGCCTATCCCTCAGTGTGTTATTTGTTATGAGACTCTTTCAAATGAGTGTATGAAGCCAGCAAAACTCCGTCGTCATCTTGAGACAAAACATCCAGAACACAAGGGCAAGACATTGGATTTTTTCAAAAATAAACTGGGAGAACTGAATAAATCTCGTAAAAACATGTATAAACACTCTGGGACAAATGTAAATGAAAATGCAACTCTTGCATCTTACGAAGTATCACAGCTTATTGCTAAACGCGGAAAAAACCATACAATTGCCGAAGAACTCATACTACCATCAGCAATAATCATGTGCAAGAGAATGTTAGGTGATGCAGCTGCTAAGCTTATAGGGACCGTTCCACTCTCCAACAATACCGTTCAAAGACGAATTACTGATATGGCTGATAACATTGAAGAGACATTACTGGGTAGACTTCAAAAGTGTGATATGTATGCCCTTCAACTGGATGAGAGCACAGACATTTAAAAAAAAGCGATATTGCTGGTGTTTGTGAGATTTTTGTGGAATAATAGTGTATTTGAAGATTTTCTTCTTTCATTTGAACTGCTTCACTCAACGTCAGACAATATTTTCTCAGTAATAGATGATTTTCTGAATGAACATGACATCGCCTGGAAAAAATGTGTGGGATTGTCTACAGATGGTGCAAAATCGATGGCTGGTAACAAGACAGGACTTCAAGCTCGTATCAAAGCAGTAAACCCTGGAGTGAAATGGACACACTGTTGTATTCATCGTGAAGCTTTAGTATAGCCAAAAGATTACCTGAACTTTTGCACAAGACGCTTAATGAAGTAGTCCAAATCATCAATTATATAAAATCTCGACCTTTGCAATCTAGATTATTTTCTTTGTTATGCAAAGAAATCGGCAGTGAGCATGAACAGCTTCTCATGCATACTGAAGTAAGATGGCTCTCCCGAGGTAGGATATTGACAAGATTTTTCGAACTGAGAGATGAGGTTCGTATTTTTCTCATAGACTCGAAATACGCAGATTTGCTCACAGACTTTTCTTGGCTCTGCTCAATTGCTTATCTAGCTGACGTTTTTGAACATTTGAATGGGCTGAATCAAAGTTTGCAGGGGAAAAATGTAGACATTTTTAAAGTTGAAGATAAAATTAGTGCTATGGTGAAAAAGTGCCAAATCTGGGCAACACGGGTTGAAAAAAAATCATTCAGCAATTTCCATACTTTGAAACAATTTTTGGAGGCTTCTGAGGAAAATTTACCTGACCAAATAAAGAGCAAAATAGCGGAACATTTATGCAGCTTAGCCATCAGTTTTAGGGAATATTTTCCTGAAACTGACCCAGATGATGGTTGGGTTCGAAGTCCTTTCTGCTGTCAAAACATAGATCAGATTCGCGGTCTCTCAGAAGAAGAACAAGATCAACTTGTGGATTTATCTAGCTGCAGTGAAATGAAAAACCATTTTGATGGTAACCTGCTTGTAGACTTTTGGGCAACGGCACGTAAGGACTATAAAGAACTTGGAGATAAGGCATTGAAATTAATTCTTCCTTTTGCAACGACTTACCGTTGTGAACAAGCATTTTCATCAATGTGTTTCATGAAAAACAAATTTAGGAATCGACTCGACGTGCGGTCGGATTTTAGAGTGAATGTGTCAAGTTTGGAGCCTGACATCTCAGGAATTATGAACTCAAAGAAAAAATTCAACTCATCTCATTAGAGAAGTGAAAAAATTATTATGATACAGTTATGATTCCTCAGTGGACCTAGTCTTCATTTCCACAACTTATTTGAACTGAGGGACAAGGATCGTATTCTCCTTATTGAAACCAAGTTAGTAAAACGATTTCCTCACTGACTTGAACATAACACTGCAATAATAACACAAAAATTATTATGAATGCAAACAAATTATGACCATTTTTTTTTTCAATATTATAACCGCATACTTATTTTTACGTTATTTAAATAATGGTAATGAACAAATTAAAAAAAACTATCCTTTTCTCGAAATTTTAACTTTTTCTTATCGAATTGAGTTATGAACTTCTGTAAATTATGAACTGTGAGTTTAAGAATTAGTGGGGGTCCGTGTAACTATAATAAATGGATGAGGGGGTCCTTGGAAAAATCTTGTTGGGAACCCCTGCTCTAGCATATGGCCACTTCTCAATTGATGATAAATAATTCATTGTATTGTTCTATAGATGAAAAGTTTTTTAAAAAATCTTTTTGATAAACTATTGTTTACATGTTTTCAATTGATGTAAATGATTGTATTTATTCTTTTTTAGTTGATATCAAAATTGTTTTGAGTGGGATAATATTGTTTTTTTGAAGTAACTCATTGAATTCTTGTATTTCTCATCAAATAAATATATCAATAAAAAAATATCATACAATAAAGATTATTTATTAATTTATTTCAGATGTGTAATGACATATTAAACACCACTATAAAAAATTCCTCAGACCATGTTATTGACATAGTATTTGAACTGGATACAAAAATAATAAAAATTTCAAGCACATATAGTGCACATATAGTTGTTAAACATTCTCAAGAAATAATAGAAGGAGAAGAAGACAAGATCTTTAATTGTTACATTCACGCAAATGGTGAAGTGGAGTATAAATTAAAAATTTTCTATAATGATGTAAGAGTTACAAAAACCGAAACTGAAACAAACCAATTGTATTATAGTTTATATACTGAACTAGCACTAGAATCAGAATGGTGAATGTTGTTAACATTTTATTTTATCATATTGTATTATTCAAATTTAAACTGTCTTTTTTCATTGATGCTAAAATATATTGTCATGTATTAAACAATTATTAACTTCATTATTGTATTATTATTTCCTGATATCCTCCCACATCTTTTATTGATAATGAATCAAAATAATTTTTGTTTTTTTCTATGATGTATAATAAAATTGATAGTAATTGACTCTGAAAAATGAGTTTTGTATTTAGAATATGCTTGCAAAAAAAAAAAAAATATTGTTTCAGTTGAATGGGTTAGTATTGTGAAATAGACTTCACTAGGTCCCAAATGTGTAGGTGTTCAAAACCATTTAAGTGAAATATTTTTTTTTTTTTTGCTCTCATCTAAAGCAATAACTGTGAAATCATATTACTTACCAACAGTGGCGGCTCATGCATGGAAAAAATGGGTGTTCACAAAATATTTGGTATACACTATGAATTGCTTTGCTCGTATTGCATGAGTAATGCTTATGATGTTCCACCCCTCCCCCTCACCTACACCCAGACGCCAATGCTCACAAGCAAAGGTTAGAAGAAGAATGATGGCAAAATGTTAAGCACTTAAACTTTAAAAAAATGTATAAGATCATATTCTACTCACTACTGTTATGAAGCAACACTGGCCATTGTTTTGTCTGGCAAAACAGATGTGGCAGGGGCAGGAAACTGATCAGGCAAGATGCTCATGAGTATAAAAGATCATTCAATAGTACCAAAACGCATTTGATGCATTGCACATATGATAGAGTTCTTGAATAACCGAGATGCCTTTCAAAAATGTATTGCAATATAATGCAACGTTTTGTATTGCAGGTGAAAATATCTTTTTTTAGAAGGATTGCTAAGAACTAAAAAATTTAAAATTCTTGCGTTTGATTTTCAGATAGAAAAAAATGTGAATTTTGATATTATAAAATTCATTTTTGATTTCCACTCACAAACTGGTGATGCACTGATTCCATCATTTTTTGTGGCAGGTTGACTTGCTCAATGATTCACTGATGATGTTTTTTGTTTTTGAAAAATATAAGAAAAACCAATAGTTTACGTTTGGTTTTAGTATAAAAAATAAATTCCGGTCTTATTTATATAGTTTTTTTGATTTCCACTCCCAAACATACTGTTTTTTGTTTTTGAAAAAAATTAAGAAAAACGAACAGTTTACATTTGGTTTTAGTAGCCTATATATAAAAAATTAATTCCAGTCTTATTCATATCGTTTTTTGATTTCCACTTCCAAACATATTCACTGATGACATATTTTGTTTAAAAAAATTAGAAAAACCAATGTCTCCCAGTAAACTCATTACATTTATCCTTCCGTGAATCTTCTTTCCTTCAGACTGACCTCTCCACATCTCTAAAAATTATTCTAGTCTCGTCGAAATCATGTGGACTACTAGGAAAACTCCATAACAATATTATTGATCAATAAAATATACCAAATAATATATTATATTTTATAATAGAATAAAAAATTAGTTTTCGGTATGAAACTACATTTCAATAACCATGAAAACAATAATTGGAAGGCATAGGGAGGAAGTATGGGTAGATGCTAGTCGAAATAGAAGGGGTTTCCTCATTCCACGCTTCTCTTTAGTCTTTAGCGTCGATGACACTTGGCAAGTTAGCTACGCGAGTAAGTAGCGAGTAGAAACGTTACAGACCGACCGTGCTACAGCCCAGTATCATCGACGCTTTTCTGATACGGTACTGCTGCCGGCGACTCTAGTAGCGGAGCACACAACTAGCTGTGAACGGATGGCAGCTTTTCCCCCATGTTAAAAGTCCATACTACTATGTCGTCAATTGGCCACGCATGCGTAGAAAGGACCCAAAAGGAGCACATACCGATTGTGCACTCGTCCACAGAGAATGATTATGCTGTGAATAGATTAGCAGTGAATTTAAAATAAGTCTAATATCAAAACGGAAACTGTATTTCTATTTGATATAGTTAAATAAGTTGTATCAGTAACGTTTTGTACTCTTTTGTGGTTAAATAGGTAATAAATAAACTAATATTTTATTGAATATTCAAATTTATGGGGGTGCACGTGCACTTGTGAACATTATAAGAAGCCGCCGCTGCTTACCAACTCAATCATACAACATAGTGAATTAGAATATACACTTCACTTTGTGGGAGAAAACAAATCTAGCACAAGTCTAGTACTTGACTATCTCATTGCAATTTTTTTGATCATTGATTTTCTCCCTATCCTCCAATCAATTGCATCAAAGTATTTGTAAGTATTTAAGCAAAGTGATAGCTCATATGATTTGTCATTCAATGAACACTACTCGAAGTGAGAGGTTCAATAAGAGATCTGTTATTGGTAAGGGATTGTTGTCATCCATTGCAAATAAGATTGGTAATGTTGCTGGTTATGCTTTGAATAAAACAATTGACTCATTGCCAATAGAAATTCATGTACCATTTCATAATTTCTGCGGACCAGGGACTCATTTGGCTGAAAGACTTGCTCGAGGAGACAAGGGAATTAATCCATTGGATGAGGCATGCAAAGAACATGATATAGCATACTACAATTTTAAAGACACTAAGAATAGAGCTTTAGCCGATCGAATTTTAGCTGAGAAGGCTTGGGAGAGAGTTAAAGCAAAAGATTCGAGTCTTGCAGAGAAAGCTATTGCTTGGAGTGTCACTAACACATTGAAACTAAAATCGAAATTGGGCTCTGGATTAAAAAAGAAAAAACCACAAAAGCGTGAGCTCTATCTTAGGAATGGTGTTAAAAAAGGTCATGGACTGTTTTTACGTCATCAGAATAAGAAAATTGGTGGTAGTGTTAGAAAACAGAAGAAGAAAAGAAGGAATAAAAAAAAAAAAAAATCTACCGAATGTGAATCATATCCTTAGTAATTTACCAAATAAACCTTTGTCAAACTTTGAACTAGTAAAATATGCAAAGAAACTAGGTATTGCTAATTTTTGTGGAGTTTATATGCGTGATACACTACCAAATTCGAAACCATATAAGTATGAATGTGCAATAGTTAATTTGGATTCTGTGAAAAACAATGGAACTCATTGGGTTTGTTATAAGAAAAAAGGAAATGATATATTCTATTTCAACCCATTTGGTGATTTGAAGCCTTTTAAAGAGTTGGTGCAATATTTGAGTAGAGGAGTAGATGGAGTAGGGGTGAAAATTTACTATAATTATGATGGAAAACAAAAAATGAATTCAGTGAACTGCAGTCATCTTTGTCTATCCTACCTAGCAAAACTCCCGCTATAATGTTCAGTTTTAGTGGTACTACAAGCATACTGGAATCTGAGTTTTTCCCACTGATTATTACAGAAGGTCCAAACTGGGAAATTGGTCTAATAAATTTCTCAACTGTCAACTCAATTTCCAATGTTAAAGAAAACTTTAATAATATTTCCCACTATTGGGAAGATGATGACAAAAAATCAACAACAACAACAACAAAAGAATCATTAAAACCTAGTGACAAAGGAAATGGTAATAAAATGAAAAATCGTAAAATGAAGATATATGGTTTTGTTGGTGATTATCATAGACATTTAATACAATCTCGGCATAATGAGTATGTTGCTAAGCAAAGAAGCATAGCTGATAATGAAATATTGGATGATAAGCTCAGAGAAATTATCATACCACAAGGGACTTATGAACTGAGTGACATACGTGATTTTCTGAAAACGGTCCTTATGAATAGGGATATTAAATTCAAGCTTTCCACAAATATGCACACACTCAAAGCGGAATTATTCTGTTCAAAGAAAGTAGATTTCACAAAACCCTTTTCAATTGGTAAGGTTTTAGGCTTCAGCTCAAATAGAATTCTTGAACCAAATAAATACCACCAATCAGATATACCTGCTACCATTTCTGGAGTAGTAGTGCTTAGAGTAGTTTGCAGCATTGCAAGTGGATCTTACAAAAACGGAAAAGAGGATCATGTGATATTTGAACTGCCAACATTAGTTGAGCCAGGTGATAAAATTGAAGCATTCCCTGCCACACCAATCTATTTAGGCATAAACACCGAAAGAATAGAGAATATTACATTGAAAATAGTTGACGAAAACAACAACCTGGTAGATTTTCGAAATGAAATTATAAATATTAGATTACATATTTGCCAATGCAGTTAGATCCAGTGGCGGCTCGTGCATGGAAAAATGGGTGTTCACAAAATATTTGGTATACACTATGAATTGCTTTGCTCGTATTGCATGAGTAATGCTTATGATGTTCCACCCCTCCCCCTCACCTACACCCAGACGCCAATGCTCTTGGCGGGAGATACAACATCCACAAAGAAGTTGTATAAAAGAAACACCTTTTTAACACCATGAACAATACAATTCAAATTTCGAGGCAAAGCCAGGTTATACAACCAATCTTCTGGTTCGCCGAAGTCTATACCATATCGATTAGTTTCAATGAATCGATAGAAGAGAATCGATATAATTACCTCATTCCTGTGTAGACCCACTCTGTCGGGTGCGTGCAGCGACAGAGTGGTTCGATTTCTATTTCTTCACCAAACGACAATTGAGGTCGGCGACAGAGGTAGCCACATTACCACATTCCTGAGAAGACACGCTCTGTCGGGTGTGTGCAGCGTCAGATGCGGTCTAAAAATCGCCCACGTTTGTCGTCGACCATCATTGTCGTCGACCACTTCTGGCGCTCTCTCATTTCATCCAATAGGGTCATTTTGGAGACTATTCTATACGTGGCATGAACAGAGATCCTA
Source organism: Conomelus anceps (assembly GCA_948455865.1). NCBI lineage: Eukaryota > Metazoa > Arthropoda > Insecta > Hemiptera > Delphacidae > Conomelus > Conomelus anceps. The sequence continues at coordinate 14,433,291 of OX418222.1, forward strand.
GATCCACGAATCTTCTTTCCTATACAGTATACACGAAGTCCGCCATCTTTCCTGCCGTTTTCGGACGGCATACAGTGGTTATTATTCAAAATTTATCTATTTTATTAATATAAAGGTGAGAAATCTTATTATTTTATTGGTTGAAGTTTGTTTATCGTTTGCGCTTCTAGTTTCAACGTAGAATCTATTCTTCCGTTTGTATATGCATTTATTTTGAACTAGATTGTGGGAGGGTCCTTGTACGTGGTGTTTCAAATAGCAGCCTGTTTTCGGTAATTCCGACATATTTTACTCTATTTTCGTCACCTAATTATACCAAACAATCTTGTATAATTACTTGCAATATCACGTATGTATTGAACAAGTTTTTACTTACTTATTTACAAGTTTTTTGTCTCACTTATTGTAATTTATTGACAGTTCACTGGATGGTTGTCAAAAATGCCCATTTAGCCTAGCCTATATATGGCAATCTCTTTGTTATTTCTACATCAATAGGCTATTCGTAAAATTTCAAGCCATTTATGCTATTTCAACAGTTATCTCATGTTTTTAATCGAATATTTTCGCACTTGATTTCGTTTCCCTAATTTCTGGTTAACCATAAATATATTGTTCTTAAATTATCCATAATCTGATCATCGGTTAGCCTACGTAGCAATATTTTTATGAATTATAGAGTTATCGACTGCGTAAATGTATTTACGGCTATTTAGTCGATTAACTTGATCATCCGTGTTCATTACTTTATATATTTTAAATCAAGATAACATAATATATTAATCGGACTTCTAAAAATAATTAGTCTCCGGCTGTTGACTTACGGTACTAGGCTATCAATGTTAATTTATTTTCTACAATTTCTAAAATTTTTGGGAATAATATGAGTTTCATTGTGGTTCTTAATCTCAGTTGATGTCTTGCTTGCATTCAACTGATAAAACTATCTGAATTTTCATAGAGCAAATATCCTAATGTCACATAAGGTTTTGAGTTCATTTGTGAATATTAAGTGGACCACACCACCATATCGAAACTGATATTCTAACCTAAATTCCGTTTCTTTCACCAAATTAATAACTATTAACTTACTTTTCAATTAAAACATCCTATTAACCTAGATGCAATCTACAGTTTTTATTCAAAGTAATGCTTCATTTTTGTGAGTAATAATCATACTTACTAATCTAGACAAAGTTTAGGTTACTATTTTTAACTTTTTTGATTATTTTATTTCGTCCTTTGATGCAACAATTACATCAGACTTTTACTTTGAAATGATTGTGAACCTTTTAATGATAATTAAAGGCTTTAATAAACAATGATTCTACTAACAAGATGAGAGACAAACTATATAACAAGATAAATTAATGACTGTTCCAATAGGTACTAAATAGCTACAGCTGGAAGTCACAAACTAATATATCATATGTTAAACATCATCACATTCACTCCACCTAAGAAGAGAATGAAGTGAGTGTTCATAATCGGCAAGGTAAGAAGGAAGTCGTTTGTTTCTTCTGCTTCTCCGTTGTTCATTTTGAGATATATTGGGAATACAATTATTTTCTTCCAGAGATTGAGAGGGTTGAATTCGATCTTTTTGATCTTCAGCTTGATCCACTGTATCTTGAGGTTCATCAGCATCTTGTATGACTTCTGATTCTTGAAGTTCAGTGGAGGGTTCCTCTAAACTAGCTACATGAACAGTTGGTGCTAAGTCTCTTGTTGACACTGTAGTTTCTCTTCCATCTGGAAATTTTATATGAGCATATTCACCATTTCCTTCAAGTAAATCAACTTCTTCAATCAAGGGATCATATTTTGATGCTCTTACATGTTTCTTGAGTAGCACAGGTCCTGGTGAGATAAGCCAAGAAGGAGTAGAGCCACCATTTCCAGTACGTCTGATGAAACGGAACATTCTTTCATGAGGAGTTTCATTAGTAGTTGTACATAATAGAGATCTAATTGAGTGGAGTGATTCTTGAAGACTGTCTTCCCAGTGCGTGATTGGTAGATTTCTAGTTTTTAAAGCTAACTGAACAGTTTTCCATATTATGCCATTATACCTTTCAGCTTGCCCATTGCCTCTTGGGTTGTATGGCGTTGTTCGGCTGGATGCAATCCCATTGATTGCTAAATAATCTTTAAGTTCTTGCGACATAAATGATGATCCTCTGTCTGAATGAATATATGCTGGTGTTCCAAACATGAGGAAAATCGATTGTAAAGCTTTAATAACAGTTGTAGATGTCATATCAGGGCAAGGTATTGCTATTATAGGGAATCTCGAATATTCATCTACTATAGTCAAAAAATAGTTATTTCTGGTCTAAGATGGTATTGGGCCTTTAAAATCCAAATTGAGGCGTTCAAACGGTGAGGTTGCTTTAATGAGAGTTCCTTGATGTTTATAAAACCTTGGTTTAATTTCTGCACACACTACATTGATTTACTGTTTGTCGCACTACATCAAGAGAGAATGGGAGATTTTTACTTCTGATCCAATGATAGAATCGAGCTGTTCCTGGATGGCACAGTGTTTTATGATAGTTCTGGAGTCTCTCTCTTCCATTTGTTATATTTGCGCACATTCGTGATAAAGCATCAGCAATTACATTTTCCTTACCAGGACGATAAGTAATATCATATGAAAAGCAAGAAAGTTCCAAGCGCCAACGTTGAATTTTTTCATTTTTTAACCGACTTCTTAACCGACTTCCAAAAACAACAAGGTTACTATATTCGACCTGTTTTTTTTTTTTTTTTTTTATGTTTGTACATCAATCATTCGAACAATATTGAACCGATTTCGATGAATTTTTTTTTAAATGAAAGAGCATCGCTCAGCGGTGGTCCCATCCAAGTTTCGCAAGGATCGGCCCAATACTTAGCCCAATATTAAACAAAAAGGAGCATTCTTCTATGTCTTCATTTCAATCAAGTTTGAATAGGATAGTTCCACACATAACCGCCAATCGGATAACCGGTGTCGTTTACCAGGCTGATCATTGTATCATATGGAGCGCTTTACATCTAGACGGTTTTCGAAATCATATGATGCAATGCAATTATGCCGGGTAAAGGACATCGGTTACCCAAAGCTGGTTCAGTGTGAAACAAGCCTGTAATGTCCCGTTTTGACCAATCACGTGAACTTAATTTGAATCGAGAATAAGAAGAATACGGTATATTATTTCTGTCCATATGTTCATATGAAAATTGTTAATAATTTAGTTGATGTTATTGCGTCATAGGAATAAGGTTATTTAGTTTCAACGATAAGATGGAGAATTTGGAAAAACAGCTGATCTCAGAAGTATTTTTAGTTTCCCTGCTGTGATTGATTAAGAATATTTATTCGCCATTATACATGTGCGTACAATAGGCTATTTTGAGGTTATGTTTAATGATCCTTTTGTACTAGCTCAAAGTTTATGTTTTTTATATTAAAAAAATATATATGACTAATATCACAAAAAATATCGTACATAACTCATCCGGGAAGATGTTTACCATACTCATATGATAATACCGCACTTAACTTAATCTCCTGCGTTCACTTATCATATTTTCAGTAAGCACAATATTTGGCAAGATCGCAGCGATTTTTCCTATTTTCCACACTTGTAACGTAATATAGGCCTACTATTTCAGTGTAGGTATATTCTGAAAGGGACCACATCAAAATGAATCAAAAGCCATTTCACTTTTAAGAAGCCTTCCGCTATTATAATTTTCCTAAATACAATATTCCACATTAAATAAAACGTTGTAGAATTTTCCTTAGTTTATCTTTTCTTATAAGTGGATTTTTAGTTACTTAACTTTCGATGTTATAAATTAATTATTGGCTTCCTAATTCGATAAATATTTCATAATGTAGGCTTTAAGAAATTTCTCATGTTTTCAAAGTTTGAAAATTCAACTAAAAAGCTTAAAATAAAACATATTTTAAAACAAAAAAAGAAACCGACTTCAGTGAAATGATAAAATACTCACGTACTAAAAAGTTTGAAATAAAGTATTCACTTTAAACTGAGAAAATTTTAAATTTCATACAAGTAATCTTTTGAAGTCGGCGCCAAATTTCCCATAAACTTCTAAAACATAACAGAATTACTCTGTGATGTTTTCCATGACGAAATAATTGAACAATCTAATATCAAAACTGACAATGTATTTCAGTAAGTGAGTGTAAATCACATTCAATTGAAATACAGTGTTGGTTTTGATATTAGATGGAATTTCTTATCAACTTCATAAAATATTTGGCGCCGACTTCAAAAGATTACTTGTATGAAATTTAAAATTTTCTCAGTTTAAAGTGAATACTTTATTTCAAACTTTTTAGTACGTGAGTATTTTATCATTTCACTGAAGTCGGTTTCTTTTTTTGTTTTAAAATATGTTTTATTAATTTTACTCTGGTGGTCTTTCGAAAATATAAAGGAAACAGATCTTTGATCTGTGATAAGTTGAAAATGTCGCATTAGAAGAAAGTGGCGCCACTTACGGATAGCCTCAACTATAGCAGAAGCTTCTTTTTCTATTGCTGGATGATGTCGTTCTGTTCGTGATAGTGAGCGGGAGAAGAAAGCAACTGGTTTGCCCGATTGTGATAATGTAGCAGCAATAGCAACATTTGATGCATCGGTTTCCACCACAAATGGAGCTTCTGGATCAATGACAACCACCATTGCATCAGTGATAGATTGTTTCATTGCTTCAAACGTTAAAATATCAGATGCGGTCAATGGAAATTTAGCTTGAACTAAAGGATGTATGTTATCAGAGAAGTTGGGAATAAATTTTGAATAGTGTGAGAACATTCCGAGAACTCTTTTCATAGATTCAGCATTTGCTGGAGGGGGAAATGATCGTAATGATTCTAATCTGCTTGGGTCAGGTCTGATAGTCTTGTCTTTGATGATATAACCAAGAAGGTTGATTTCAGATTTTGCAAATGAGCTCTTTTCCAAATTAATAGTCAATTTGTACTTTTGTACAATGTTCATGAATTTTTTTAAGTTTCTATCATGTTCTTCCATGGTAGTTCCACAAATTGTAACATCATCAAGATATGCAAATGTACTTTTTAGATCTTCTTTTCGAATTATATCATCAATTACTCTTTGAAAGGCGGCTTCTCCATTTGTCACTCCAAAAGGAATTCGCTTGAACTGATATAGTTGACCCACTGCTTCAAAAGCTGTATATAATTTATCACAACTCCTTATTGGTATTTGATGATAGGCACTTTTAAGGTCGATTGTACTGAAGACAGAATATCTAGCTACTTTATCGACTAGTTCTTCCAGATTTGGCAGAGGATACGCATCAAGTAGGGTAAATCTGTTGATTGTCTGAGAGTAATCTATCACCAGACGTTTTTTATGGTTGGTGTTGGAAGTTACAAGTACTTGTGCTCTCCAGGGAGAGTTACTTGTTTCAATAATATCTTCTTTTATGAGTTTATCTATTTCTTGATTAATGAATTCCATGTCAGATTGATTATGACGTCGATATTTTATCGCTATTGGCTTAACATCTTGAGAAATATGTTGGAACAATGAGGCAGGTTTGATTTGAGCAGCAGTTAGACCACACACTTTGAGTGGATCTTTTGACCCATTAAAGGACATATAGAGACCTGAATGATTAGATAATATATCATGTCCTAGTAAAACGTCACAGCAGAGATCTTGAAGAACAAGAAGAATTATGTTATTGTACTTATGACCAAGAATTGTGAGGTTAACCGAGCACTGGCCAACAACTGACGAACGGTGAGAAGTGGAGGCCATACGAATTTCGTCATTAGAAGGATAAATTCTTAATTTTAGATCTTTTGCCAGTTGTTTATTAACAAAGCTGCTTGAGCTACCAGTGTCAATCAATGCTGCTACTTTGAAGTTATTCAATATTGCAGGTACAGTTGCTTTGCTGAGTCCAGGAGGTGACAAACTATAAACTTCAACAGCAGATACTTTATTAGAGCCCCAGTGATTAGAATTATTTTTGTTGGTCTGCTTGGATCTGCATATTTTTGCATAGTGACCTTTTATTCCACAATTTTTACAAAATGCATTTTGAGCTGGACACTTATTTCGTATATGAAAGTTATAGCCACAGTAATCACATAACTTGGATCGTTTCTGAAGTTTCGGATTTTCTGAACTTACAATCTGTGCAGTAACAGGTGAAGCAGGTCTCATAATCGATTCAGTAGAAGGTGGTACTACTGGTAATGCGGCGTTAAGTGAAACAGAAGAAGAGTTAAAACTGAGCGAATTTTGATATGCTGATTCTAAAGTTCTTGCTTGATCAAGAATTTCGTTAAAATCCAAAGATTTGGATTCTAATAGGCGTTGTCGAATATTTGGTGAAAGCAAGCCACTGATGAAAGCATCTCTAATACAATCATTATGGTTTTGCTCAGCAGTAACGGCCTTGAATTTACATTTTTTACTTCATGTAGGCTATTTTAGTAGTGCTCCTAACACTAAGCAGGCTAGCACTGTAGTGCTCCACTGCATCCAATACTCGATGACAACCACCATGGCAAAATCAAACACATGCTGTAGAATGGTGGTATTCACGCTCCTCCATTCTGTCATACACATGAATCTTATACTCGATGATAATCACAGTCACAAAATCAATATCATGCTGCGCTAGTATGGTGTATGACAGATTGAAGTAGCGTGAATACCACCATTCCAAAGCATGTGTTTGATTTTACCATGGTGATTATCATAGAGTATTGGATGCTCCACTTTGTAAGCAACTTGAGACACCGTTAGTTTTGTTGGTGGTCTTTTTTGCCTTATCATCAACGTCTACATTATAAAGTAGATATAAGAGGTTAGAAAGCGATTTCAATATAGATTACTTTTTTTGCTTATGTTCAATCTGTACTACAATATGGTCTAATGGTATGGGGAGGATCTTTCAATATTTTCATGGAGAGGATTTTTGTTATGCAAAAAATGATTATAAAGACAATCCTGAATAAACCAAGAACTTTTTCTAGTAGGGACTCTTGACCAATTCAGGGTGATGACAGTCAGCTATATATAAAGAAACTTATCTGCTATATATGGGTGAATAGGGATGAGTTTTCAATGAGAAATATATATACTTTGTATAACTTTAGATCGAATGTTCATAACATATATAACATGAACAACACTAATTTAACAATAGTACGGAGGCAGCTGACTTATCTCAGCACAAAGCTAATAATAAACTTGATCTCCAGTAGTTTGGATGATTTTTTCGCTGAGAATAGACTAAGGATGTGGAATAGGATAAATGAATGGATAATTGGAGATTTCTTCTTTAACCTCAATAGTATATTATAATTTTGTTCTCTTTCTCTTTTTTTTTTATTTATTTGCAGAATCGATTGCAGGATAGCAGGAACTAATTAGTTCTGAACTGATACTCTCACCCAGCGGACTGGAATTTCCTTTGCTGGGTGGTGCCAAGTTTTACTTTACTTTTGTTTTAAATTTTGTGCGTAAGAAAATACTTGTATACAATTTCTTTGTTTGATCACAGCATACAGATGTATTTTTTTGTATTATATATCAATGCAATATATCTTGTTCTTATTGTGAATTTTTGTGGCAATTTGCGGATGATGCCCACATGAGTCCGGAGACTTGTGCGTGGGTAATGATGAGAAACATCCATGGATGAATGAGATTCGAACCCAAGGCTTTGGGAAACGAAGCCAGCCAGAGCCTCTTATCTTATCTCAGGAAAGCGCTCCAACCAACTGTGTCACCAGAGCCGCCAAACTATTTTTTCCAAAATGTTTTTTTTTTGAGTGTGAAGCCCACATAGGTCTGAGACCTGTGCGTGGGGTATGAGTTTGATGATGGTGATTGATGAGTTGGACCTACAGGTTTAAGTGCGTTCCGAACCACCCGCAAGTGTTTTTACAGCAGAGAACAGTGTCTTTGCTGGCCAATCATCTAATCGGTCACCTTCACAGAAAGTGCCCAGGAGAACGCAGCTTATCTCTTTCTGATTAAACAGATACCTGCTATGGCTTCTTGTGTTTTCTTCAACACTACTGTCACTTTTCAGCCTTCGGGCCAAAATAACTACCCCAGTAGGTTCCGAGGGCCAGAACCGTTTTCATGTTTTACATCTATAGAGTGTTTAAGGAGGAATTCTCCCCTCCTCCTCTGACTTCCCCTCCCATACCTCCTCCACAACCTGCTCATCTTCCACCACCTATGATCACCGACTTGTTCCTTATTAGAAGATTAATTTTTTCTGTATTAATTGTACTGTACATCTTTCTTTGAAAATAAATATATATTGAATTGAAAAAAATATTTTCATCGAAGATGACAAAGATTACAAGAATAAAGACGAATAAAATTTGCAGCTATTACTCAATCATTAATCTCCAGAGCCTTCTTTTAAGTGGTAAATGGAATAGGATTCGTGTAAAAACAGCTGAATAATTGGATAAAAACAAGTTCGTTTATTGCGATTTATTGTTAATTATTGCGATTAGACACTCCCTTCACTTGTGTCCTAACTTACACCTCAGTCGTTGCTTAAAGGCTGTCATAATACAATCGTTGCATAGACTACTAATTTTGTTTTTAGATTACGTCTTGGAGACTCCAGACTCCGTCAGGAGTATAAGACAAGTCAGATCAATAATTATTATACAATCTTATACACTAGCTACCATAATTACTATATATCAATCAGTTGAGGTGAGGCTTAATTTTGATATTGTCTAATTATGCTTTTACTGGTTATTTATTTTTGTTTCTTTGTGTTTTTGTTACAGGTTTATTGAAAAAATCTCCCAAAATGGGGAATATGTTTGCTAACCTGTTCAAAGGCCTTTTTGGCAAGAAAGAAATGCGGATATTAATGGTGGGTTTGGATGCGGCCGGTAAAACCACAATATTATATAAATTAAAATTGGGCGAAATCGTCACCACAATTCCAACTATAGGTGAGTCACTAGGATTTAATTATTTAATTTTAACCGACTAGGTTAGGTTAAACGATGAATTTTTTTAGGATGAATCCCACATAGGTCTGAGACCTGTGCATGGGCAATGAGTTGGATGATGTTGATTAATGAGCCAGACCTACAGTTTTAGGTGGGTTTCGAACCACCCGCATGTGATTTTACAGCAGAGAACAGTGTCTTTTGCTGGCCCATCTAATCTGTCACCCTTACAAAGAGTGCTCAGGAGAATGCAGCTTATCCCTATCTAATTGAACAGATACCTGCTACGGCTCACGGCTATCACCTCCCTTATGTATGTGTGTATTTATGTATGTCTGACGGATCTCAAAAACGATTTTTCCTACAGTGACCCAAAAAGTGTATATTCTTGCACTAATTCTGTAGCCCGCAAAATAGTCTATTCCAGCACCAGTGCGGGAAAGTACTTTTCCGCACTCCAGATTTGCAACCCAACAACACAAAATAGTGAGCATGTAATACGCAAGTTCTGCGTTCAAAAATAGGGTGACCGATTAGATTGGCCAGCAAAAAAGACACGGTTCCCTGCTGTAAAATCCTTTTGTCAACGTTTACTTGTTTTGTTAATGCTGTTCAGTTGTGCTGCTGATTTGTAATGACTGTGATTTTTTATATATTTGTTTTGGACGTTTGCTAATATTTCTGTGCTGTCTCCCTTGCAGGCTTCAACGTTGAAACTGTCGAATACAAAAATATCAGTTTCACGGTATGGGATGTAGGCGGTCAGGACAAAATTAGGCCTCTTTGGAGACATTACTTCCAGAATACACAGGTTGGTCTTTGTCTCTCTCTCTTTCTATCTATCCATCTATCTCTCTCTCATACACACACAATTCTTTTTTTTATTGAGGTTGAAGCCCACATAGGTCTGAGACCTGTGCGTGGGAAATGAGTTGGATGATGGTGATTGATGAGCTAGACCTACATTTTTAGGTGGGTTCCGAACCACCCGCAAGTGATTTTATATGAGAAAATACTTTGCAATTCAATAAAAGTTGTTCATAGCTCACGCCACCAAATTAGGCATTCTGAAAAATTGCGGTGTTGCCAGATGTATGGGTCGATGACAGCAGCTGATATAGTAGAGAATCACCAACCTCAATGCACAAAGTGACAACACTGTGTTGCCTAATCTACAAGTAAATAAATAAATAAAATTTTATTGTCATTCAATTCATTGAACAATAGACAACGTCATGAATCAATCCATTAATAAATCAAGTCATTAAACAACTAGTACAACTAGTTGAGTTGCAAGTGTTGAGTACTTATAGCTGTATACAGATACATTGTTGTGAAAAGATAAAAATTTTGATAGTAATATCAAAAATATCTAGCAAAAACATTAAAAATTACTCAAATTCCTCTAAACACTATAATTCCATTCCCAAAAAACTCATCAATGTTATAAAAAGGATTAGCCACCAGCCAATTAAACAACCTGGTCTTAAATTGTACTTTTTCAGTCTCCCTTATCAACTCCAATGGAAGTTTTTTGTACAACTTCATACCAAGTATGTCATAACTATTATTAGTTTTGGACAGGCGTTGATAGGGAATATCAATTCTTACAATTCCTTGTTTTGTGGTAATGAGTTTCTTGTCTCAATTTTAAACTGGTTGAGCCCCTTTTAACATTCAGTAATACTGTGTACATATATAAATTAACTATTGTCATTATTTTCAAATCAATAAAAAGAGGTTTACAGTGTGCTAATCTAGGAGAACCCATTAATACCCTGATCACATTTTTTTGCAACAACAAAACTTTTCCTATATGTTTACTATTACCCCAAAGTAGTATACCATATTTGGCGATACTCTGGAAGAAGGCAAAATAGGCTGACCTCAAATAAATGTTTGGTACATGATCTTTTAGTTGTTTGAGTAGATATATTACCCTTGAGAGTTTGCTGGATATATAATAATTAATGTGAGCTTCCCAGGTCAAATTTCTGTCCACATATATCCCCAAAAACTTGACATCACTCATTTCTAAATCAGTATCATCTACGCCATTCCTAAGACTAAAATACATGGTCTGATTTTTATTTTCATTTAGCATAAAACCGTTGGCCCTAAACCATGTTGAGGCTTGTATAAGTGTGGTCTCAGTAAGCATTTTGAGGGTTTGAAGGTCAGAACAACTATTAAAAGAGGTTGTGTCATCAGCATATAGAATTGAATGACATTTAAGTACAAGAGGAAGATCATTTATCATCAGTACAAATAATAGTGGCCCAAGAACTGATCCCTGTGGCACGCCATATTTCACACATGCTACTTTTGATCTTTTGCTTTCAACACATACTACTTTCTTACGTCCTACTAGGTAAGTTTCAAATAAACTAAGACTCTTTCCACAAACACCATAAAATTTCAGTTTGTTTAGCAAGATAGAGTGCTCTATACAATCAAAAGCCTTGCTCAGGTCACAGAAGGTTGCCTGAGCAGAGTCTTTATTTTCAAAAGATCTTAGGATATCTTTGACAAGAGCATCCATAGCTCCAATAGTAGACCTTCCCTTTACAAAACCCTTTACAAACCTTTACTGAGAATTACTTAAAATGTTTAAGAAAATTGATAAATTGAAGAAGATATTCATTTAATTGCCTATGCATTATGGTCTCAAGGACTTTTGAAAAACATGGTACCAATGAGATGGGACGATAACTACCTGGACTATCTTTAGGTCCCTTCTTGAAAACAGGTACTACTCTTGAGACTTTCAATACTTCAGGAAAAACTCCTCCTCTTAAGCATCTATTTATACAATAAGTAAATGGATTCAATATACTTTCGATAATTTGCTTCAATAAATTACTAGAGAAGTCATATATATCAACACTTGCTGATGTTTTAAATCCAGATACAATTTCAAGTACATCCTGAGGGGACACTTCATGGAAAGTAAAATTAGGTTTATCCTGATCAGGAGGAAAGTTGAAGTTCTGCTCCAGTAGATTCAGAGCCGTTAAATTGGGCTGAACAGTTTTGTCATGAACTGACAACACTGAATCCACAAAAAACGTATTAAAATCATCTGGATTGACCGGAATTGGGTCTTTTGTCCTAGTCCCTGAACAGATTTGATTATTTTCCATGCGCCTTTACACTTATTACTAGTAGACTCAATTATCGAAATATTATGAGCCTTCTTTGCATCGTTAACCAACTGCTTATAGGACTTTCTAATATCCAAATATGCTTTTCTAGCCTTATCCGTTACCTCTCTCTTAGAAATATCTGAATATAACAATACCATGCTTTTCATTTGTGCCAATTGAGGAGTATACAAACTTTTTGATTTAAATTTACTTGCTGACCTCTTATTTATTTATTGTGATAAATTTACAACGAGTGTGAAGATGCAACAGACTAAGTCCAAAACTGCTCCCTTCACAAATTTTGAATATGTTACATTGTCCAAAACATTGAGGTTAACACAGACTAAGAATTTAAGATTTGCTAAAATCCTTCACTTGAAAAATAACAAAATGAATCTTCTGACTTGACCACTATTAATTTGAAAGTTCACTTGAAAAATCTATTCTGTAGATTGCTTACAACACATCTTTTTTTTGGGATGTACTTATCGAAATAATAAAGTATTTCTCCTACAACTGCTCGTAAAGTAGTTCTTTACGTACTGAAAACTAATTGTAAAATGCCTCTTTACTGCTCAGCAAGCGGTAAAGTACTTTACGCTCGCCAGTTGTTTTCTTTACGCTTCTGTTTTAATTTTGATGCCTTCTCATTAGTGGATCACGGAATCCGTGAAATTCACATAACCTCAAAAATAGCGTACGCTAACCAAATCCGCGCACGGTCTGTGATGTTACAAACTACAAGCTTTTATTGTGTTGGAATCCAGAACTGCAGTTTTAGGAAAAATATTGTATGCAATTCGCGCATGAAGCTTCTTTATCGCGCTCGCAAAATTACTGCGCTCCGCTATACGTCGTGCAGTAAATGTTTTGGCTCGAGCGATAAAGTCGCGCTTCACGCTCTTAATACATAAATAACTATTATTGAAAAAATTGTTAAATACTTGCTCAGAATTTAAAGACTGTGTCTCATGAATAAATTTGTCCCAATCTACATTGAAAAGTGAATTTTTTAATAAGTTTACCTTTTTATCAGTCACTGGCCTAGTTACAACTGTAATCTTTGCATTGGGCTTTTTCTTACTTGAACAGTCATTCAAACCAACCCAAATACAATCATGGTCCGAAAAAGGAAACGCTGAAACTTCACATGCAATATTGGCTAGCTCAATATTTGCAAAAATATTGTCTGAACAAGCCCGACCCCTGGTACGTTTTGTGTTATGACAAGTGAAGTTGAACTGCCTCAATAGATTTTTAAGTTCATGCACAGTTGTCCTATCTTGAACAACATCAAAGTCAGCATTAAGGTCACCTCCAAATACAATACCATAATTTTTCCATCTAGGTCTACTACAAAAATTTAATATATTTTCAAGCCCCTCTAGGAAAAGAGCAGGATTTCCCAAAGGTGATCTGTACAAAGAGACCAAAATCAATCTGAGTCTATCAATAGCAATGCCTGTAACTTCAAAATTCTTTTCGCTGTTGAAGCAACCCAGATCCAACATAATGCTATCTTTATTGCCACAAAACAAAACATAACATTTCAAAGATATTGTTCAAGAAGTAAAGTGAAATTCTATAGTATATAATAAATAGGCCTTAAATTTAGAATACAAACTTCACAATACAAACCTACACAATACATTATTATTATATTAATATTTAATAATATTATTTAATATTATTAAAGGAATGGGCTCTCCCAGAAAAGCAAAGCTTGTGCTCTGGAAGAGAGTTCAAAATAATGTAGAAGGTAATTTGGATGGATGTATATAAGACAATTTAATCAGTATTACAAGAAAACGATAGGCAATATATAAACACTAGAATATAAATGTATATACAAAATAACAATATAAGCACTAGAAGGTACAAGCCACTCAATCATCTGAAATCTCAAGTCTGAGGTAAACTTTTCTACATACCCACTTCCTTATTTCATAAATTAAACATTTAGTAATTCTATTTAGAATGAATTTTTCAGGTAAACTATTTATTATTCTATGGCAATAGAAAGATAATTGGTGTTTGCAAGATGTAAGTCTAGTGAATAGGTTGTTGTAGATATTGAAAGCATTTGGACGTATTTGATATGGTGTATTACGAGTAGTGAATTTGTGTTTGTTTTTATTAATGTACAGAATTGCGTTAGTTACGTATGTTTGTCTCAATGTTGGTAGATCAATTTCCTTGAATAGTAGTCTACTAGGGTACATTCTCGATCTTCCCAGTGCTGCTCTGATAATATGTTTTTGTAAAACAAAAAGTTTATTGAAGTGAGTATCCTGAGCTCAATGCCTCAATGCTATATTGAAATAAAGAGTGTGCATAAGCAAAATAAATGTTTCTAATAATACTTGGATGTTTAATTTTATTAATTTTGTAGAAAATATAAGTCAGATATTTTAATTTTGAGCAAAGGTAAAGTATATGTGCATTCCATTTCAAGTTTTGATCTATAATTATTCCTAAATATTTAATTTTTTCAACTTTTTCTATAACTTTTTCAACTTTTTCTATCTGGTACGCATTCGGGCCTAACAAAATTGATACCCCCCATGACTATATTGTTTTATACAATAACTATTAATTAACACATAGTCATCTAATTTATGAAAACGAATATCTCCCTCTCTACACCAGTGCTCACTTAAGCAGAGAGCATGAAACTCATCATTTCCAAACTCATTCAAAACTACATGTTTATTGTTTAAGCCTTGGATATTCAGAAAACCAACTTTAAAATTTTGATTGCACTCTACTGTACTGCTTACGGTTGTGGCCAAATCTTCTCTAAAAAAAAATATTCTCTCCATTAAAATTTGATATTGAATCTTGTCCACCTTCATCTACATTCTCACCCAAGCTGGACGATGACAACTTCGAACCGATTGACTCATCAATTACCACCTAAGTGCCATCAGATGAACTGATGGACCCATTGAATTCAATTTCACTAGCCTCATATTTACTGGAAATGAGCGAGATCAACTCTCAACATGCATGTAATTTACCTGCCTTATTTAGTTGAAGCCCATGTCGAGTGTGATACCTACGACTAAAAAAATATATGTCCAGAAACAAAAGGTTGAACTTACGAGCGATATCTCTAAGCTTAACATTAGCCAACTTTATGAGTTTATTTATAACATCACTTTCATAAAGATCATACCTATAAGGAATGGAACACAAAACTAGATTTGTAAAGCTAATACTCTCAAGAATGTTCTCGGCTGACTCTAGAACAAGATCCACATCAGATCCAGATGTCACAGATGAAAAATTATTTGTTCCTCACAGTAGAATAACAAAGTCCTTCATGGTGTACTCCTTTAATTCTGCGTCAGCAAGTATCCTATTTGCAATATATTGCATTGGAGCACCACTATATACATTTCCTGTGGCAGCGGTACTCTCATCCATGTGTGAAGAGAGATATATCGAAAAATCTCGACCATGACTGTCAGAGAAGACAGCAATACGCCTACTTGTCTGTTGTCGTGCTAAGCTAATATTACTTTTTTTACAAATGCAATTCATTTTGCTGGCAGTACCGTCTTTTGGTAAATTTTCAAAACTTTTCTTATTTTTTAAAGGGCGATCAGAATTGAGTTTAACACTAACTGATGATGATTTAGAGTGAATGTTAGTTGAAATGTTCACTTTTCTAGACTCAAACATTTTTGCACTACACCTTTGACTAGTTATTTCTTTATTCATGGATTCCGATAATGCTTCATACATGTGTCTCCATTCATCTGCCTCTTCTCTAGACAATACATTCTCCCCGCGTAAAGCCATGTTGTCAGCCTGCAGTGTTTCAATGGACACAGACATGGATTCAATTCTTTCTTTAAGATGAATATTTTCATCAACAAATGTTGAATGTATTGTACTTATATAATCATTTTGTGATTCCACCTGGTCATTGAGTGATTTAATTTGCAGCTTCAACTTGAGTGAGTAAGATATTAGATCATCTCGTTGCTGGAGAAGCTCCACAGTACGAATGTTATGTGAAGTGTTCGTTGTCACAGTTTTGGAAGTAGGAGTATTTACTCCCATGTCACACATAATAGGCGATCAGAAGTTGGCTGAAAGATCGATCGTCGCGAACTCTGGGCGGCATAAATCGGCAGCAGTGTAGTGAGTTAGTTGCATTGTTTATAATGGCTAACATGGGAAAATTATCATAAAAACAGGATTTAAAGAAGTCAATTACGATTTTTTAAGGAAATCTAATCTAGAAGGGGATGAACCTTGTAGAGAGTAATCATGTTTTTGATGTGGAGGAGTGCAAAGGTATTATATGTGGAAAAGTGATGAGACAAACTAGCATCAATGTTGTTTTACAATCTTTTTGTCAAAAAATTTCCACTTTGTTTATCAAAAGCCAACTGCCTAGAGGTGGCAACTGCCTAAATCCGCCTCTGCTTACAATAAATTGATATTTTGCAACAATAACAAAAACATAACCTCAACGCTGTTATTAGGATTGATTTCTTTAATTACAAATATCAATCACACAAGTGCGTAGAAAACGTCTAATTTTCATCAATCAGCAATCTTTTAAACATAAAATAATTTGTAAATATAATATAACTCACTTAGCCCTTCGAACATTAGAGATCCATTTCTCCCGTCTATCCTTTTCATAAGGTCGACCAGGAAATGAATAAAATGAAACCCTTTTTTCTTTTTCTCATAGGTATTTCTGCACCCATATACACAACACATAATACGGCTCTTGGGCATTTTTTGTATGTTTGTCTTAAGAAATATTTTTTTGAAAAAACGTATTTGAAGTGACAATTTATCACACGATTTAAT
The DNA here is from genome assembly GCA_948455865.1 of Conomelus anceps. Lineage (NCBI taxonomy): Eukaryota > Metazoa > Arthropoda > Insecta > Hemiptera > Delphacidae > Conomelus > Conomelus anceps. The sequence goes on from OX418222.1 coordinate 14,450,271, forward strand.
GGCGATCAGATTTTGACACTAAGTTAGAGCAAGATCCTCCGCTCAGAGCGCTGTCGGTCGATCTCCAGATCGCCTATAGGGGAAGATTTGTCAACAGAAGCAGACGATGATTCACGTTTAGAGATGTCATTCGTATTATTCTCATCATTCGTGATATTCAAGTCTGGAGCTAAATGGTTGTATAGCCCGTTTTTCTCCAATATTCTATCAATACAGGAATTTGTTTTTAAAGTCTGACAAGGCTTGCAGTCATATATGGTTTGTCACCGCAGTCAGTTGTTTTCTTTTTTGCTACACTGCAATTTCTTTTAGCCGCCTATTTTCGTGGCATGAAGGATAGTCTTTATTTGAGAAGAATGATTAGGTTTTTTATTTATATATTTATTTCGATGAATAATCTATTCATTTTAGAAGAGAGATAGAATTTCTTCTCCACGATTCTGTTTTACTATATTTCACAGCATGTTTTTTTCTCAGAGGATGAAGCCCACATAGAGACCTGTGCGTGGGTAATGAGTTGGGCCTACAATTTTAGGTGGGTTCCGAACCGCCGTGAAGTGATTTTACTGCTGCTTCAATCTTGATAGGAAGTTGTCTATTGAGCAAGTCTTTCACTTTCTTTTTTAAAAATTTTGGAAGGATTTTTATCGCAGTTATTTGTTGTAAAATATATTTTACAAAAAAAAAGTTGATATAGATTACAAACGGTAGAAGTGGTAATGCAAGACTAGAAAGTAAATATTATTTATTTTTTTAAATGAATTTGTTGAATCAAGTTACTGATGATTTGGAGTATTCTTAACTTCTATCAAATAATATTATGTTTTATATTAAATTTTTATTGTAGATATTGTTACAAAATATTGTGTCTTGAAAACCGTGATTACTGCAACATCATGACCAATCTATTTATGTCAGCTGACTTTATTCATGCCTTATCAAACTTGTTGTATAATAGAGCTATTATGCAATGGAAGTTACTTTTTCTAAAAGAAGTATCTTAGACCAAGATGACCTTTGATAGTCATCAACTTATTCAAATATTTAAAGTTATTAAATTGAGTTTGAATTTGATTTCATGCCTTCAACCTATCGTCAACAATGAAGCTTTCTATGTTGATTTGAGTTAAATAAAATATGATTATTTCTATCATTGATGTTAAACATCTATAGTTAGTTATCTTCCACTCCCTTTCAGTAGTAGACTGGATATTTGCAATGCTTATTACATTTTGATAATCCGAGTGGAAATCATAGATAATAGTTATTTATGTATTAAGAGCGTGAAGCGCGACTTTATCGCTCGAGCCAAAACATTTACTGCGCGACGCGTAGCGGAGCGCAGTAATTTTGCGAGAGCGATAAAGAAGCTTCACGCGCGAATTGCATACAATATTTTTCCTAAAACTGCAGTTCTGGATTGCAACACAATAAAAGCTTGTAGTTTGTAACATCACAGACCATGCGCGGATTTGGTTAGCGTTTGCCTTTTTTGAGGTTATGTGAATTTCACGGATTCAGTGATCCACCAATGAGAAGACATCAAAATCAAAACAGAAGCGTAAAGAAAACAGCTGGCGAGCGTAAAGTACTTTACCGCTTGCGGAGCAGTAAAGAGGTATTTTACAATTAGTTTTCAGTACGTAAAGAACTACTTTACGAGCAGTTTTAGGAAAAATAATTAATAATGTATGCAACGATAATACTTGTATTTTCCCTTAAAGCAACTTGAGATGTTTAGAACACTCGCTTTTCTTGTTTTCTAACATATCTCTTCTCATTGCTTAAAGGCAGTCATAATACAATCACAGTCACATTTAATGAAATACGGTCACAATAAAATAAAAAAGTCAATATTTAATAAAAAAAAGCATAAAATACTGTTGTGGAATGAAGATGAAACTATACTACTGAAAAATTAAAGGCAGCTATTCTACATAATCTGCATAAACGAGATGGGTCGTACTAGGTTTTTCTGATACTAAGTATTCCGAGTACTAGTACGTTCTAATACCTATTCCAAATACCTGTTCCAAAATACTAGGTAGTATTTTATATTAGCCAGTTTGCCAGAGTAGACGTACAAGAGTACACGTACAAGAGAGTATCGTACTGCGGTACTGGTACTGTTTCTCATGTTAAATACAGCACGAATCTTTATTACTCGTGTTGAATACAGCACGAATCTAATTATTGAGTTGCTCTCAAATGTGCTGTAGCGAAATGAGACGCGGACGGCAAGACCTTGAGACGCTTGAGTAACAAACTACTTTTTAGTACCCTTACTCAAGTACTCAAGAAGTATTTGTACTGGAAAAGTACGCGCGTACGCCATACGCAACCAAAGACAATCTAGACGCATGCGCCTACAATCGAGTATAGTGAATAGAGAGAGAGAGAGAGAGAGAGAGCGTGAGAGTGAGCGAGAAAGATTGAGTGAGTAGTTGAATAGTTCTATAACGAGAAATTAGCTATTAATAGCTACTGTACAACTGCAAATTACAAAGCTCCACTCCCACTCCGTAAATTGAAGTGGGGACTTGAAGTCGCGTAGTTTACTAGTTTCTAGAAATACTCACAGATATCTGAGTATTTTGTTCTTCGAATACTAGGTGCTAGTCCGTACGTTCAAATAGTCAGTAAAAATACCTGTTCCAGTAAATACGCCTCATCTCTAGCATAAACTGCTGAAGAGGACATAATATTATATTGGCGGGCCGCTTAGTGCAGTTGGTTGAGGCATGACAACTTCAGCAGCTTATGCAGATTATGTATATTAACTGGCTTTAATTTTTCATTAGTATAGTCTCATCTTCTTCCCACAATAGTATTTTATGCAATGATTGTATTATGATACAATTGTTGTGATACGATCGTTTAAGCGGTCGTGGGTTCGAATCCCGCTCCTCCATCTGGCATCTATGAGTTATCATTCACCTCATTACCCACACACAAGTCTCGAACTCGTGTGGGCATCATTAGCAATAAATATAATTAAATAAAATTTTCAAGTTGAATCTTCAGGGTAGGTTCATTACAGCTCTCTAATTTAAGGAAGATTTTAGAAGCGCCAATCCTACAGTGAGTCGGTCCTTTGTGTTCCGATGGAATGTGACAGAGTACTGCCAAGAACTACAGCACAAGGTCTCCGACTCATATGGGCACCATCAGCAATAAATAAAAAAAATATATACAGTATTTTATGCAATTATTGTATTATAATACAATCGTTGTAATACGATCGTTTAAGCGGCCGTTGGTTCGAATCCCGCTCCTCCATCTGGCATCTATATGTTTCATTCACCTCATTACCCACGCACAAGTCTCGGACTCATGTGGGCACCATCAGCAATAAATGAAAAAAATACATATATAGTATTTGTACTAGGCATATTTTAAGAAATTAAGGATACTCCCACTTCCAAGCCTGTATATTTTTGAAGCCATCTGCTTTATTGAAAAAATAGGATAAATTCAAAGCAGGTGAATTCTTTCACAGTTATAGAACCAGGTACTTACAAGACGACTTACATCGAAAAACATTGTATGAGAGGGGAGTAAAAAGTGCAGGGGTCCGACTATATAATTCTCTACCAGCGCGTTTAAAGGCAATCACAGGCGATAAATTTAGAATTAAAATAAAGGAAGAATTGTTAAATATATGTGCATACTCAAATGAGAAATCTCACGCTTATGACATGCAAAACACATGACGGTTTTATTTTAATGTCTTGAATTTATTGACAAATCTATATACCCCTTTACAGGAGGTAAGTGGATGAATATTAATAATGATAAATGATAATGATAGTATTTTCCCTATTAATTGAAAATTGTGTTTGCTTGCAGGGTCTAATTTTCGTAGTGGACAGCAACGATCGTGAGCGTATTGGGGAGGCGCGTGAAGAACTAATGCGCATGCTGGCTGAAGACGAGTTGCGCGATGCCGTTCTTCTGATATTCGCCAACAAACAAGACTTGCCCAACGCCATGAATGCGGCTGAAATCACCGACAAGCTTGGTCTGCACTCGTTGCGCAACCGCAACTGGTACATCCAAGCGACGTGTGCCACTAGTGGTGACGGTCTCTATGAGGGACTTGACTGGCTATCCAATCAGCTGAAGAATGCTAACCGTTAGTGAGAGAAAGAGAAGGTTGCAACCGGTTGCTATAGTGGTGTAAATGAGTTGGGCAACCAGTTGTTGAAGTTGTAATGCGTTGTACAACTGGTTTTGTGTCCACAACCAGTTGTGTTTCATCTCGGAAGAATTGGTTGCTGTAGTGGTGGAAATGAGTTGGGCAACCAGTTGTTGAAGTTGTAATGCATTGTACAACTGGTTTTGTGTCCACAACCAGTTGTGTTTCATCTCAAAAGAATTGGTTGCTGTAGTGGTGGAAATGAGTTGGACAACCAGTTATTAAAGTTGTAATGTGTCGTACAACTGGTTTTGTGTCCACAACCAGTTGTGTTTCATCTAGACAGAATTGGTTGCATTTGGTTGCTGTAGGAAATGGGCTGGGCGACCAGTTGCTGCTAGGTGTTTAAGGACTAGTTGTGGAAATGTGTTTAACTGCTGATTTTGTGTCTCTAATCAGTTGCTTTTGTGGTTTTTGAGTTGAGCAACCAGTTGTTTATCACCTAGAAAGAAGCAGGTTCAACTAATTGAAGTGGGAATGGGTTGGGCAACCAGTTTTGTGTTTGCAACTACTTTAGTGGAAATGGTTTAGGCAACCAGTTGTTGCTAGGTGTTGGAGAATTAGTGTTGTGCAGCTTGTTTTGTGTCTGCAACTAGTTTAGAGTTAGGCAACTGGTTCCAAATGGTTGAGATGTTAGGTAAATTAATTTGGCTACTGGTTCTGTGTTGCTAGGTGTTGAAGAACTTGTTGTGGAATTGTATTGTGCATTCCATCCATATAAAATAGTTGCAACTGGCTGTCTAACTCATTTCCACTACTGCAATTGAGTTGTGTAACTCAATTTCCACTCTTAAAAAACTGGGTGCACTGTTGTGCAACTGGTTGCCTAGCTCATCTTCCACTGCAGCAGACAGGTTGTGCAACTCAATTTCCACCTTTAAAAACTGATTATAATCTTATGTAACTGTGAGGCAACTGGTTGTCCAGCTCATTTCCATCATAGCAACCAGTTTGTGCAACTCAATTTCCACCCATAAAAAACTGGTTGCACTGTTGAGCAACTTTGAAGCAACCAGTGGCAACCGGTTGCCCAGCTCATTTCCACTGCAGCAACTCTTTTTTCCAACAATAAAAACTGGTTGCAACCGTGATGCAACCAGTTGTGTGGCTCATTTCCAATGCTGGAACATTGGTCTGTGCAACATGATTCAAGAACTCTAGAAGAACGTTGGTTGAGTGTTATGTGTGGGTATGAGAGTGTATATGTGATTCAAGTGTGTGCGGGTAAAGAAAAGTGCAAAAAGAACATAGAACACAACATGGTTTACAGTGGCGCAAACAAAGCATCAAAGTGTAATGCAGAATTTAAAGATTCATTTCGTTGTAATGTTATTACCTCAAACTTAACAAAGATGGAAAAAAATTGTGGCTTGTTAAGTCTCTCTGTCTATTGCTTACAAAACTACCCAAAAAAATGTTATAATTTGATACAAGTGTTTACGCTTTCAATATGTCTCCTTCAATCACTGAAATAAATTCTTTGATAATATTCGGGAAATTGATAGAATACTGCTGAAAATCTAATAGGTGATTCAAGTTCAAATTTGGTTTGAAATTGTTCAACTACTAAAGAAAGTCTCCCAATATTTTAGTATTATTTGATGTTTTTTATTCAGTATCTCTGAGCATCTTAAACAATCTTTCAAATTGGGTATGGAATTATTTCTACTAAAAAAGGTAATGATTTATCAAGTTTGTTGGAAATTCAATTTACATAACTTTCCAATGCACTGTATTTAGAAATATATTCATATTCCTTTTATCAACTACTGAACAACTAGAATCTTGTTTTTCTACTTCGACCATCAATTGGAAAATTTCTTCAAGATAAGTATTATTTAAAGGTGGAAATAATGTGAAAGTTATTTTTAAAGCATAGAAATGCTCGATAACTGTAGAAGTTCAATACTTTAATAATATTCCATCATTTATATCACTGTGTGCTTAGTAAATTACAAGAGATGTAAAGTATTTGAATAAACTTTTTTTAACAGCTTTTTGAATAATTTGAAATTTGTTTAACAAGCTCCACCAAAAATATTCCACATATTTGAATATCATTATATGTATTACATATGAAATAGTTGGATAAATCTTTTTATTTAATGTTCAAAAAATTTGAAATAGTTTTTGAATAAGACTACTAGAATTATTTCTCAATTTTGAATATGTATTAATCATATAAAATAGTTGAATAAATAATTTTTTAAATATCTACTGTTTGAAAAAATTAAAATAGTTTTTGAATGATTTTTCCACAAATATTAATAATAAAATTAATTATTATTACATGTGTGTATTTAGTTTTCATGAAGTCTTATCAAAAATAGACTACTATCTTGAAAAAAATTGAACAGTATTGGCATTATTTTGTTGCCAATAGCAACCCGATCAGGTTAAGTTGACTTGCATGTTTTTATTTAAAAAAAAAGACGTTTAGTCCAGGCAACGAATGCTCAAAGAAAGGTATAGAGGGAAATTCTTGGAACACAATTTTTGTCATCATATGTTTGTTTGGGCTAGTTAGGAGGTGAATATATCAAAAGTCCCCGCCCGTACCCCTTAAGCTGGTTGGCGGGAGGGGGGTTGAAAGTCTCATTTTTCGGTATTTAGCTTATATCTCGGAAAACATACGTCCTACCGACATGACCATTCGATACAAAATTAAATCTGATTAAATTTCCTACAAGTCTTATCCAGTCAAGTTTTCAAATATCTTGTATAATTTTTGAGATATCCGCTCTTGAAAGTCTTTAATTCTGAAAAAAATTTTTTTTGTTTCACAGTTTTGCTCTTTTTGACCGGATAACTCTTGAACGATGCACCAAAAAACTGAATAATGGCCGTAGGGGTGTAGAGCTTAGAATTCCTTTCAATAATATATATTACTTCACTATTTATCTATTTTCCTTCAAATGTTAAAGCAGTTTCAATGTTGAGCATGAAATCTGAAGCTTTGCAACAACTGTTGACAATGATAACGAATGTTCAAGAAAAGGTATAGAGGAAATTCTTGGAATAAAATTTTTCACTTTGTAACTTTGTTTGGGCTAGTTAGGAGGTGAACATATCAAAAGCCCCCGCCCATAGCCCTTATGCTGGTGGGTGGGAGGGGCGTTGAAAGTCTCATTTTTCTGTTTTTTGCTCATATCTCGGAAAGCAAACGTCCTACCGACATGACCATTCCATACAAAATTAAAGCTGATTAAATTTCCTACAAGTTTTATTCAGTCAAGTTTTCCCGATATCTTGTTTAGTTTTCGATATATCCGCTCTTGAATGTCTGTCATTTTGAAAAAAATATTTTTGTTTTTTTTGACCGGATAACTCTTGAACGATGCACCAAAAAACTAAATAATTGCCATAGGGTTGTAGAGCATTAATTTCCTTTCAATAATATACATTACTTCATTATTTTATCTATTTTCCTTCAAATGTTAAAGCAGATTCAGTGTTGAGCATTAAATCTGAAGATTTGCAACAACTGTTGACTAATGAATCTATCAATTTCTCACCATTCCCGGTCAACGTATTAGCCGAAATATGCACCATTATGTACACCTATTCAGTACTGGACGTCTAAATAGCACAGATACTCATTTTAGAATATATACTTGTTGGTCCACTGACCAGGTTCCTCACAGTTAGTTAATTAAAGAAAACTGTAGTATTCATATAACTTGGCAGCGTGTAGAAGATGAGGGGGACTTGCTACATCTGAACCGAACTGCTGCCAAGTTATATGAAAACTACAGTAGAACATTTTAATGAGAAATAATTTTCTATAACTATGTTTGTGCATATAAGATATTGTGATAGTTTTACAAAACACAACCATTGAGTGAATTGAAGTTTATCGACATTGAAAGGTAAATTAATCAATCAACCAAGTGATCTTTATTGAATAAAAAATTCATACTTGAAGAATAAAACAACAGAAAATCTTTTTAAAAATATTTTTTAGTAACACATTTATCAACTTCGAATACAACTAAAAGTCCACTAGGCTTAGACAATGGCAGTCAGTCGGGTTGATAGCTTTTTTAATATAAAAGTTTTTATTTACGGGAAACATAGGCTACATGAATTTGTTTACCAAATTAACATAAATCTTATTAAATACATATAATAAACAGACAATAAAACAAACTCTGCACACTTTATGCCTTTTGAATAACTAGATTCTCAAATTAATAATTGAATTCCTGAATCAAGTGATAGCGATATTTCCAGGCCTCTCTTACATACCCCACTAGTGACTTCCAACATTTACACTCTAGAGTCTACATACCCCTATTCAAATGCACTGTTTCCTATTAAATATGTAAAATGAAATAATTATTAATGTAATATTGAAGTTGGAATACGTTTTATCTTTATTTCGTACTCTGAGAATCTGAACATAAATGAATATAACAACAGCTGTAATAATTTTAATAAATAGATATAACAGTTCTCCCCCACTTGACTTCAACGTTAACTCAATATAATAATATTCATTTGCAATAACTGCATTCCTTAGATATTTTTATTCTTGAAGATCGTCTTAAGTGACAGGCAGGTGGCTCTTCAATGTTTTCTTGGTTAACACTTATAGGTGTCCTTGACATTGTATTTGATCTAGATGTGGTTTTCTTCTCTGGGGAATCCACTGGGGTCTGAGGAAAGAGTCGAGGAGGAGATATACTTAATAGTGTTGATGGTAAAACATCTAGATTTCTAGGACTACCTGTTTGACTTAAGATTCAACTGCACCTGTACTGAGCAAGCTAGAAAATGAGCATTTTGCCCAGTTTTATTTCATTAAAATCTCAAGAATGGAACCACAAATTTCCTTGAAAATTTACATGATTTATCTTCATACTTTTACGAAGATCACTTGTTTTTCAAAATTCGTTTTTTCTTTCAGTTTTTCTTATTTTGGGAATTTAACATGATTATGTCATTTTTTTAAAAGAAGCATTAATCAGCGAAATTAAAAAGCAAGAGACAGAGATTAACAACACGAATCTAAATCCATTGAAATTTTATTCAAATTCCTTATACTTTTGTCATAAACTGTGAAATAAAAACGTATGACATCACGAAATTGGAACAAGAAATAAACGGTTTCATTTGAAAAATAGTTGAATTGGTCGCTCACCAGAAAGCGCCATTGGTCTCCAATAATACTATTTTTGATTTTCTTTCTTCTCAGGTATTAGATCTTTGATTTATTATTATATTATTTTATGTATAGTATTGATTTACTATTTATTTAGCAGTGCAATATTAGCTGACTACTCCTGTCTTATGAATTTACCTATAATGGTATTTTATCAGCCCATTGTTTATCTTGTTATGAATAGTGTGTTTATTTGGTAAATTTTTTATACTCTTCAACTAATATTTTCATAACACTACAGTGCATTAATGTTGTAACCTGGAACAGATTTGGGCTTTGCTTTTATTGTGGAATAGACTAATACAGTACCGGTACAGTAAAATTAGGCCTAATAGTATTATTGGCATCAGGAAACAGACATTTCATTATTTTTTCCTGGTCATTTCAGCAACTTTTTTTAATAGCAGCCTTCTTATTTATCTCCATATTTCATGGCTGAAGAACTTTTAGCGCCCCCATACAGAAGTTCAAGAACAATATTTTGACAACCAGTGAGTGGCCTCCTCTTACTAATCCTTCCAAAATTCGATGTCGTTATTCTTTTACGCCTCTCTCCAAGACATTGAGTGAGCTCCGTGAACTTGTAGTGCACATGTCTAAAAAATTATAAAAAAATTGACAATCTAAGATTTTTGTGTCACAAGAATATATAAAAATTAATTTTTGCTCAAGCATAGTTTTTTATGTGCGGTAGAAAACGCGGTCAAGGTCACGAGTCAATGTTATTTTCCCTATGCTAGAAGTGTGAACTTGTGCACATGTCCTAAAAATTCTGAAAAAATTGACAATAATCTACGATTTTTGTATCAACAGAATATGTAAGATATAAATTTTGCACATGCAAGATTTAAAAAAAAGGAATGATAGCTGATAACATTTATTTTTGAAAAATATATTATTGACAATAGTTGTGTCAAAAATCCCATAATTTGTTAGTCTATTATTCTTAACCTAATAATATTAATTCGATTTTAAATAAACTTATTTGAAGAACATTTTTTGTGTTTCTTTGCCAGTCAATTCTACAAATACTTGAGTGTTTACTGTATTGTGAGATTGGTAGATCTTGCGCAAGAAAAAACGTACTTTTCTCTTTTTTGGCTGATTAAAGGTTTGATGCTTCCTGACGTTTAGTGTGTGTTTACTCATAGCTGTTATTAGAAAAGCATGCATAAGGCTTGTTTCATACAAATATATGGTTCCATTCTATGCGAGAACATAAATTTAGGAAGTGAAGCAAATTCATACACAGTGCAAATACACACTACTCCCTCCACTCACCTCAATGACTAGAACCGAAAACGGACTATAAAACGTGTGAAACAAGTCCAATGCTGTTACATTCTTAGCCCAGTCAATTATTGTATAATTATCTAGACTTCTAGACAGTGGTTCCCAATCAAATGATTGTAGACTCATGCAGCAAGCCTCTAGATTACTCTACAAGAGCACCCTATTGCAATAAGTGTCCTTGCTCAAACAGTCCTTCAGTCAATTGATACAGTATAAACTATAACATTGTAATAAGTTACTAGAATGTTCAATATTCTGAAATTCAATAACTTATGATGGTGCAATGCCCCCTTTTTACAACAGGTTCTCTATTGTACAGGTTGGCCTAATTCACTGTGTCTAACAAATAAAGCTTTCGGTTCCTCAATTTTCATAGGATATTGGAGTTGGTAAGGGTGAATTTGTAACTCATGAACAAAAAGAACGAGATTGGTTTATTACGTACATAAAATTTTAATGCAGTGATCGATTTTCCACCTAAAAATCAACATTACAAAAATAAAAAAATAAGTTAAAATGACTATGCCCTAATATATTATGCACGAGACAAAAATCATCAAATCATATTCACAACTTAATGCTAAGTACCTTATTTCATGGTGTTCCTTATCAGATTTTTCATACCTCTTGAATTCAAAATGAAATAAAAGATTAATAAAAAAACAGATAATAAAGTTACATTAATACTTTAAGTTACATCACGCACTGTAACAGAAAAAATCTAATTGAAATTTTAACACATCTATTCTGTTCAAGAGATGACCAGCAAGTGACGCTAACACCCCAGTTCTTTTCCCACGTTAGCTCCTTGGTTATGAATTCCAAGAAACATGCAATACCTAGACAAAATCTTGGAGACTACAACATGTAGCTGAGTCAGGAAATATAAAATGAAAATAATTATTACATCAATAATAAAACTAATGACAGAATTGAAGTTTAATACATTAATTTGTATTTTATTAAATATCTAACTCAATATCCCTACATTATAAAGAAATTATATTACATCACGATTCAAGAAGGAATAACATAACCTTACAAGATATAGTCGATTATTTGTTATCGATTTCTCTAAGTCGATATATATTGATGTTGACTACAATAAATCGATATATCGATATGAACTATTGATACACTGTACAAAGAGGTTAGGTCAACTTATTTACAATGTCTTTTAACGTTATTTTAATTTAAATAAAGAATTATTACAGTATTATTATTGTAACTCTAAAAATGTATCATTACAAATACCCCCTCCTTAGTGATAAAAATTTTCCTGTTTGAAAAATTTATATAAAAAAGTTACTAAAAATTAAATTTGAAAAAAGGAAAATTTTTTTAAATTTGTAAAAGGAATTATAGTTTGACTATAACAAAAAATTTAAAATTTGAACACAAGAATATTTTCTCACTATTACATGTTTTAATTATGTAATACAAAATTTACCAAAATGCTTATTTACAGTAATTAAAATTGATAGTGACAATACACAATATTATAACAGATTCAAAATTGATATTATAAGTTATTTTAAAACAAACGACAGGAATTTTTCTATTAAGTGACATATTATAAAAATTATTTTACATGATGTTTGATGAAATTTATGAAAACTACATTTAAAGGTTACAGCCAAAATTTAAACATTACAGGTTCAGAGAAGTTTCTATAATTTAAAATTTTATACTCAAGTTGTGATATAATAAAAAATTTAACAAATATTAATGAATGAAATGTTTACGTAACAAAGATTCAAAATGTAGCAAAGAATTTAACTGAAATTAAACAATGTTAAAGTTTATATAAATGATTTATCATCAAACTGATTTAAAAAAAAAATGTAATGTTATATAAAAATTCAATTAATCATAAAAATTGAAATAAAATTCATGTTTTTTATAAAAGATTCCATTAATTACAAAATTTATCAAAAAAAAATTTAAGTTAATTTAAATATTTAAATAATCAAATTTATTAAAAAAATAATGAGTTCATAATGTCAAGTAAACTTGACAATGTTGTCACAGTCGATGATGTATTCGTGGTTGATTGTTCATCTTGTTTGATTTGAAATATTATGTTCATTGAAATCCATTTATGTTCATTGAAATCTGCTTATGTTCATTGAAATCCGCCGACAATTTTTCACAAAATTTTATCATTGTGATCTGATTAGTTTGGCATAAGTTTTTTGCTGTACATCATGGCTGGACATCATCGCTATACATCATGGCTGGAACATCATGGTTGGAACTGGGTTGAAGATCTCTCTGCTATTATTTTGCTGCGTTCACTCATAGTCACATAAATTTATATTTACTGAATATTTCTGACATGAAATATCAGTGTTAGGATTTTAGGAAGAAAAGAGTTTCTGCTTGTCAGGATTAATTTTGGAAAAGGAATTTTTGTTTCACTGTCATTGTTTGATATTTGAAAAAAATTAAAAAATTTTGGAAAAGATTTGCTGCTTGTCAGGATTAATTTGGAAAAGGATAAAGAATTGTGACTGATGTATGAGTTTAAAGTTGAGAACAGATGAGTTTGAATTACCACCAGGTAATTCACGGTGTTGAAGACGGCAGGAACTGGATTAGGCACAAACATGCCCTAGGACACATCTCAGTTGTAGTTACGACCTCATCTCTTGTAGTGGAACTCGTAAAACTTTAGCCCAACTCATCATCACACTCTGACAAGACATTTGTTACTAAAATGTACTCAGTAGTCTTGACATCACAAAGTCACTGTAGCACTGGAAAAGTTTTTAATTTCGAAAAGAGCTTCATAATTTAAATTCGTTGTTCATTTCACTATGTAATCGATGTTTACAATGTTAATTATTATTTGCGCCGAAAATGTTCGTTCGTAAATATTATTTTTTCGTTGTTATTTGATGTTATTTGCGTCATAAATGTTCATTCGTAAATTATTTTTTCGTCGTTTTTTCGATGTTAATATTTGTATCACACGTTGAAATCTGTTTTGTAAGTTATATAATCCAAAATATAAAATCATATTAGTGACAAGTTACATCAAATTAATCAAAATCAAATTAATGATACAAGGAATATTATCTAATATACTAAGATGAATATTAACAAGAATATAAGTGTTCCAAAATTTCAATACATATCAGCTAGAATAGAATATAATACAGTATTATTTAAATTTATCAAAAAAATTCAAGTCTATCTTCAACTAAGTATTTCTTAAAATTAAATTATTTTCAACTAAGTATTTCTTAAAAATTAACTTAGCATTATAGTTTGTTTAATCCTATATTAACTTTCAGTTTCAAATAGAAATAAAAAAATAAAATTTACCAAGAAATTTTACACCAAATAAATTATTCAAACACAAACTAAGTTTCAAGTTTCAATTGACTATAATAAAAAATTTGTCAACATTTTTTATAAGTGAAATTTAAATATTTAAAAAAAATTAAAATTATTTCATCTCATCTTCAATGAAATTCAAATGCTTCATAAAATTCAACTGTTTCATAAAACTCAATTGTTTCATAAAATTACCAAGATAATACATGTATTTAATTAATCTGTAAAATTTTAATTCAATTGTTATAACAAAATTCAAATTATATAGGCGCCATCATATTTTTCATTAATTTGTAAATTATTAATTGTTATCATTTTTATTAATCTGCAAATATAATTATTTATTTAATTCATTCATTTGTAACGTTTCATACAAATACATGATACCTACTACATGATTAATCATTACAAGATCAACAGTACCAAGACACAAAAAAAATCAGACATAATAATGTTCAATAAAAATTCAATACATATTTTATAGAAATCCAATTACCATAAAATTCAATACTTATTTTCAATATACTACAAGAAATCAAGTTATCATAAATAATTCTTGGACATAAACACGGATGCACTCATTAAGTCAATTGTCAACAATACAAGTCCCTAACACAAGAAATACAAATCCCTAACATAAGAAATACAAGGCAATCAATTCAATAATCCATCAATTCAATACTCAATTAATGTCTATGTGGAGGCTTTCTCTCACATTTACAAGACAATATCACTTAAAACTAACACATGATACAATAATACTAACAAAATTAAATGACAATTGACCTCCTAAGTATTCCCACATAAAAATCCAATCTTCATTCAAATATATCCAAATTTCTTTACAAATTCCTTTGAAGACTACCTACAAAAGATACATTAGATATTTCCCTACTTCAGAGTTACATACATTAATCATTATTATTAATTATTATTTTCATTACATTTCAAATAAGACAATTCAAAAATACCTTAACTTTACATTTTTACTTAACTATTTGAAGAGCACATTGGCCAGATAGTAAATTTAAATTATTCTTATAGTTTATTACAAAACTATTATTATTTATGTATTCTTTAGGCAAGTAATCACATTTTTCTGTAGAATTCTAAAATTTGCTATACTGATAATCTTCATCAAATCTAACTCCTATTTGATCGCAGCCACATCTCCAAATCAACTTACCCCTAGAATGCTAACTAAAAAAAAATATATAACCCCCCAACATCATCATATAACTCAATAATAATTCAATTCAAATACAAACCCCAATATTCATGGATGCCCCTACTTCTTTTTCAGGCTTATATCTCATATAATATAATATGCAACATTTGGCATAAACACAACATTAACATTCTCAGGTGATAAATTTTCAATATCGATAGTTTATTCCCAAACAACAGTCATCTTTTCAAAATCTTATCCTTTTCTGTGTTATAACTCAAATATTTTTTCTCACTTAACGATCCTACCTTGCCAAAAAAATATTTTACTAATTTATTTTCATTACATTTCAAATAACAATACTTTTTATTGCCTTCCTATCTCAAAATTGTACCTATTTATTATTCATTGTAATTATCATACTTATTTTACCAGCTATAGTAAACTTCATATCAATCATTATTAATTATTCTATTATTATTCATTTATCTTCATTAACAATAATTTCATCATTATTCACAAAATAATGGCTATAAAATTTTCATATTCATAATATTATTTAATATTCGATTAGCATTGAATTCAAGTTAACAAAATCATAAATTCTTTATGATGATTCATTACTCCATGTTACCAATGGTATTAATTTGCAATGTTATGATTCATTTTACGACTGTCATGAATTTAAGTTTTCTAAAAAAAAATATTAACAGTAGTTGACACAATTATGGATTCACAGTCCATTATCCAAATTAAAAAATCGTTGGTGAAACAAAAATAACCAAGCATATATAGCAAATTACCATACATTTTATTAATAAAATATTCATGAATTATAAAAAATATTTTCACTTTGAAACTGAAAGTTGAATCTTTAAGTTACTAAGGATATTATATGATTAAATGCTATGAAGAGAAAGTGATAGAGCAAGAATCAACATGAGCTTAACTCCGTGTTCTCATAAAAGCTGTCATACTCTTATAAAAACGTGTGCAGGAAAATTTACATATTTAATCAGTATTTAAAATAAAAAATAAAAAAACTATTCTTGGCTAAAGGTAAGCTTACTAGATGTCTGTAGACTGTTTTCAGCACTATGACAGCAGACTCTAGGTTCGGACTCAACGTAAATTGTAATGAATAAAAAATCATTCTACAATTGTCATAAGTCTTATGTTTGTTGTCGCACATGTATAGGCCAAATAGTTGAGATAGCCAACTCATAGGACTTAAATGCCTTTTTCTATCACACCTATACACATACAGTACTATGATCCAAATGGACAAAAAATTCAAAATACAATTGGGTTAAACGCCCTTAAAAAAATTCTTTATTAACTAATTACATAGTTGCTTATGGCACGCTCATAAAGATCCGTCTATGTAATAATATAAAAAGGGGACAAGGGAGATAACACCTGAAATTAAATATGATTAATACATATTTCACAATACACACCTGAAATAAAATTTGATTAGTACATGTTACATAGATTACATACCTGAGAGAAAATTTATATTAATACAGTGCAAAAAAAAATTAAAATATCCACAGATAAGTTCCAAGGTGATCAATAATAAACTTTAAAATTAACGATGTCTGAAAATATAAATTAATTATGAAAATTTAATTTATCGAATGCATAAAATCCAGAATAACTTGACAAATTATTTGTCATAATAATTATGTGACAAAATGATTATTTTTTTTAATGAAGAATTGAAGAGAAAGAGTTTTATGGAAAATGGAAATCAGAGTATAGATTACTATTGTTGTAAAGCATTACCAGAAGAATATTTTACATGAAAGAAGGATTTGACAGTAACGAGTAGAATATAGATAACAGGTGAGTGATTCATAGAATCTTGAAATAGTAGAGCCAATTATTAGGCTTTAGAAAAGAACGTTGTAGGACTTTTACCCACGGTCGTTTGGAAACCATTGTGTTATTCTGTGGCCGACACAACACAGCCCTATTAAATTACAAGTTTAAATTAAAATTTACTGTATTAAGGACTGATACTTAAACAAATAAAATAAAATTACAGTCATATTATTTATGCAAGAAGTTTAAATTAAACAGGCTCTAATATAAATATCAAAATTATTAATTACCTTGGTTCCCTCGCTGGTGATATCGTTTAAACATAAACTGATTAACTTTGCTAACCTTACCAGTACTTATTTCTTCTATTTCAAAACATCCTTTATTCAAATCTGTTTTAATTGAATATGGTCCCCGGAATTTTGGACATAATTTTGCTGAAAACTTTTTTATTTTGCTCGAAAGTATGTGGTTCCTTATTAATATTAAATCTCCTACTTTGAAAGGTTGTTTCCTTTTAATTTTTCCAAGTTGTTTAAATCTACGAATCGCTCCAATATTTTTAATTCTTATCAAAATCTTTTTATTGCGTAGGCTTTCTTCTTCCAGAATGAATTTATTGTCAGCAGGATATTTAATATGTTTAAAAACTAGATGAGATAATTTTTTATTCATCATTAATTCCATCGGTATATGACCTGTAGTTTCGTGAAAATTATTATTAATTATATATTCAATTTTATCTAAATATTTATACCAAGTATTATGTTTCTTTTCAGGTATGTAAGTTCTGAAAATTCTATTAACTTCTTTAAGCGGACGTTCACTGAGGTTTGATTGAGGATGATAAGCTGAAATAAAATGATATTTTACTCCTAATTTTTGCATGGATTCTTTCCATACCTTACTTTGAAAACATGTTCCGTTGTCGCTAATTATATATTCAAATTTTCCAAACTCGTTAATGTACTTTTCTACAGCTTTCACAAGACTACGTGCATTTGCTTTTATCAGAGGATATAATTTAGTAAATTTTGTAAAACCATCATGTATAATACACATCCATTTGTATCGACCACCTGGCAATTCTCCATAAACATCAACAAACACTTTATGATGTTTCTTTTCTGCAAGAATTGTGTGCATTTCTAAAGATTGTTTCTCATTTGTGGTTTTTACTAATTGACAGTATTTACAATATCTAATAGTTTTCGCAACTTGACGGTAACAATTTTTAATATGAAAGGTTTCCTGTATAAATTTGTTAGTTTTTGAAATACCCACATGACCAAGACGTTCGTGAAATTCTACAATAAGTTCTTCATATAATTCAGAAGGAACACAAACTTTCCAAAAATTATTCTTTCCTGATTTACGAGTAAATAATAAATTATCACAAACTACAAAAAATTTACATAACTCTACATCTCCATGTTGAACTTTTTCAATAATCTGTTTGATCCATTTATCTTTTATTTGCCCTACTTTTATTTTTGAAATTATTGAACTGAGATTTTTATCACTTTTTATAATATTAAAAACTTTATATTCATTTGTATTAAGACTTTCAACGTTACCTTCAAAATCTGTTCTAGATATTATATCAGCTACAATATTTTCTTTCCCAGGAACATGTTCCCATTCAATGTTATAATTTTGCAAAGCGAGAATCCACCTACCAAGCCTACCATGTCCTACTTTACATCGTTTCAAAAAAGTTAATTCCTTGTGATCAGTTCTTACAATTATTTTTCTATCTCCAAAATAATTATGCAATTTGGTGAGTCCAAACAGTACGGACAGACATTCTTTTTCACATATTGTGTAGTTCAATTCACTTTTAGATAAAGATCTGCTAGCATACGCTACCACATTTTGTTCTTTATTTTCATCTTCTTGAAATAAAATTATCACTTGCGTCGCAGGACATGATGAAATCTTTACTATAGTCAGGATGTTTGAGCTTTACACTTTGAATAAATCTTTTCTTAATTTCATTGAAAACGTGCCGTTCTTTTTCGGTCCATACAAAAGGATTCTTACCATTTAATAAATGTTTAAATTCGGTAGTCAGATATGCATAATTCTGTTGAAATTTTCGATAATAATTACAAATTCCAAGCCATGATTGTAATTGTTTCAAATTTTTAGGTTCTGGGAAATCATTTATTGCTTTCAGTTTTTCTTCATCAGGTTCCAGTCCATCCTTACTAATATAGTAGCCTAAATATTTAATTTTTTCTGCAATGAATTTGGATTTTGTTAGTTTTAATTTTAAATTTCCTTGTTTCAATCGGCTAAATAACATTTCTAATCTATCTATATGTTCCTGGAGTGTTTTGCTGCTTATGGCCAAATCATCAATGTATGCTATTACAAACTGACATACCTCCTCTCCCAATACTTTATATAAACATTTAATAAATTCAGCACTACTGACACTGAGTCCAAAAGGCAAATGTGTATATCTATAAGTTTGTCCAAAAACATTAAATGCAACATACTTTTTACTTTCTTCCGACAATTTTACTTGGTTGAAACCCTGTGTTAAATCAAAACTATATAGTTATATATTTACATTGATTGAAACGTATTAAAAGATTATCAATGGGTTCAGGTTCCGTGTAATCCTTCTTTAAAAATAAATTGATTCCCCGAGCATCAAGGCATAAACGAATATCTTTTTTGTTAGGCTTTTTAACTACAACCATAGGATTTGTATATTGTGAGCTAGCAGGTTCAATGATTTTTTGTT
This sequence comes from Conomelus anceps, assembly GCA_948455865.1. Lineage (NCBI taxonomy): Eukaryota > Metazoa > Arthropoda > Insecta > Hemiptera > Delphacidae > Conomelus > Conomelus anceps. Next base: position 14,470,018 of record OX418222.1, read on the forward strand.
CCAACATTTTATTTAATTCTTCCTTTACCTGTTCTCTATAATTGTAAGGGATAGGATAACTTTTCTTCACTAAATTCACTTCCTCCTTCATCTCTAATTTACATTCATATCCTATTGCAGATCCAGGCTGATCAGAAAAAACATCTTTATTATTATTAAACACATTAATTAATTTTTGTACTAGGTCTTGAGGTTCATCTTTTAAACTTTCACGAATTTTATTTATTTGCTTCTCCCATGCATCTTCAAAAGTTTCAATTTCATTTGTGAGGTTTATGTTGTAAAGCCTATTATATTTTGCAGTTTCTTTAGTTACAAACGGAAAATCAATATTTTTTATTGTTATCAGATTTTTATTAAAATTTATTATGGCATCTACATCTTTGAGAAATTCACATCCTACAAGGATATCTACATTCAAATTGTCAACTACTAAAAATACTATGGGCAATTCAAGTTTACCGAAATTAACCTCCAACATGATTTGTTTACTAATTTTCTTATTTTTTATACCTGTCGCTGATATTATACTGATGTTTGGAGTAGGGAACAAATTTACATTATTATTTAATTTCATAGATTGTACTAATTTATCACTGATTACATTTACTTGGGATCCAGTGTCAACAATCAAATCATAATTTTTACTAAAAATTTTCACATTAACTTCAGCTAAATCATATCCCATTTTCGTTTCACTCTCACCTTCCTCGATTAGTTCCTCAAAAATACAACTTATATTATACACAGTTTTATCTTCTTTAGTTTCATCATTAATTATTTCAGTATTTGTATTGTAATTTTTCTGCTCATATTTAATGTGATTTACGTTTTTATTATTCTCCTGTTCCTCAACTGATAACCTAACTTCCTGCGGACAATCAGGGATACTTTTTTGCTGCCCTACATTCAGTTTAAATTAGACCTCTGTCCTACTTGGTTATTATTATTATTAGTTTGATTGGAATTCGTAGACGTCATGAATCCTGGTGGTGGACGACTATAATTGTTTGGATTGTTTGTTGCATTCTGAGGGTATGAATTGAAATGTGTGTTATTTTGATTTGGATATCTTGGTCTATCATTACCAGAGAGAATAGAAGTAAAATAGAGCTGCCTTGCGGGAGCGTAGAGTTCGCCAACCCCCCAACCTCACAGGGGACCTACCTCGCCCGGCCGGTCCTCTGACTCTATGTTAAAAGCGTTTCGTAAATCGCCCATATCTCAAGTTCTAATCAAAATATTCGAACGAAAATGATTTCGATGGCTTCCTTATATCATTCTCTACAATCAATGTTCTATCCCTTTTCATCGTAACTGCCATAATTTAAAAGTTATGTGTACACAAATTGAAATAGTACGATATCTGAGGATTTACATATATTTTTATTTTCTTCAATAGACTTTTATAATAGCGTTCAACGGAAAAATGTTCTGAATATAAATTTAAGTACTTTTTCAGATCTTTGAATTGATGTATGATAATATATACTTGATCATCACAGAACAATGCATTGATACGTTGAAGACAGACTATAGACGAAGAACTTCTTTCCTTACACTTCTACCAGTAATAAGGTTGAATAGCGGAAATAGTAATCAGTGATGAATCATCACGACTTGGAACTGTTTATTCTGTGTAAACATTATATTACTGAAGTATATGAAATAATTTGAATGATATTTGATGCCATTATGGTTGAATTCCTTTGAAATCGACATCAATACAACCATAGACGAACCATTACTTAATCCCTGATCTATGATACAACTGAGTAAAATGGACTGGACTTTGTGTCAACAACAGCTTTGAATTGCTGAATTTGTTTGTCTAGCTTGTTCCATTCATGGAAAATAAATAATCATTAGCAGAAATGTCATTGTCAACAAATTATCATATAAATCCTGGAAACAGAGGGAAACCATTTTGCAATATTTAGTATACTCAGTCTGTTTTCAGTTGTCAAGAAGCTCTCCTGATATCAAGACGGGAAATTTACATTATTATTATATATTTATATAATCATACATTCATGGATTCATCTTTAAGAGCGAGTTCAATATAATCACAAGCACAAGATTATAGTTAAGCAGTTCGAAGTCATGGTGGCCATTACCGATAAATATTTCTGCTCTTAAACGCATCAATCTATTGTTCTGTGATCATCAATTATATATTATTATTATATATCAATTCAAAGATCTGAAAAAGTACTTGAATTTATATCCATAACATTTTACTGTTTTACGCTGTTATAAAAGTCTATTGAAAAAATAAAAATGTATGCAATCCCTAGATATCATACTATTTCAATTTGTGTACAGATAACTTTCTAATTATGGCAGTTACGATAAAAAGGGATAGGACATTGATTGTAGAGAATGATATAAGGAAGCCATCGAAATCATTTTCGTTCAAATATTTTGATTAGAACTTGAGGTATGGGCGATTTACGAAACGCTTTTAACATGGAGTCAGAGGACCGGACAGGCGAGGTAGGTCCCCAGTGAGGTTGGGGGTTTGGCGCACTCCGGCTGTACAACCAGTTATACACAAGGCTGCTCTATTCTTATTCTATACTCTCTGATCATTACCATATCTTTGTCTTTCATTACTATAGTTTCTTGTATTATTATTATTATTTCGACTATTTCCATATCGGTTGGTATTTTGTTTGTAGAATCGTCCATTATTTGGATTGTAGTGATTATTGTTATTATTGTTTACTGACATTTGAGGTTGGTGAATTTGATTTGTGTGAAATGTATTACGATCATCTTTTCTATTACTCCTGTCAACTCTATACTTCTCAGTGTGTCCAAATTCATCTAACAACTGAATAAATTCCTCACTACCTTTAATATTCCTAAGTATAGCTGCAGTAGTTATTGTTCCATCATAGTGTTTTTTTAGAAAACGGAAAATCGTCAATTCATCAATACGCGGTATTAAATTTTTAGCAATGTTGTAGTGTTTGATATAGTATTCGCTTAATGTTTTTCCATGGCCCAGTTTGAACTTTCCAAATTGCAGATTATTACGAGCATTTTCTTGTATATCATCTGACCACATACGAGCAATGAATTTCTTTTCAAATTCTTCAAAATTTTTAATGTCATTACTTATGAATTCCCACCAATCCTTTTGAGCTGGAATTGCATTGAAATTATTCTCTATTATTGAAATGATTGTGAACCTTTTAATGATAATTAAAGGCTTTAATGAACAATTTTTTTTTTTTTTGTAGATTATGTCTTGGAGACTCCAGTTAAGGAGTATAAGACAAGTCAGATCAACAATATTATACACTAGATACCATAATTACTTCAATTAGTTGAGGTGAGGCTTAATTTTGATGTGAAAGGAACTCTTGTACACTATAAAAAGCTTTATCAACTAAATATTTCTTCAATTGTTTTTTAAATATTTCTATATTTTCAAGACTCTTCAAAAACTGCGGTAGCTTGTTGTAGAATTTCCTACCAATATGACTAGGTTTTTGTTTGAATAAGCTACTATATTGTGACTCACCAAGTGATAATCTCCTCGGCTTCTTGTATTATAATCATGTACATCAAGATTTTGGTTATTATCATTCGTTTTTACATATAAAGTAGCTTCATACACATATAAGCAGGGTACAGTTAGGAGACCAAGTCTCTTGAACAACGGCCCACATGAATCTAATCTATTTACTCTTTCTATACACCTAACCGCTTTCTTTTGGATCTTAAACACCCTATCAAGATTTTGTTTTGATGAATTACCCCATACTAAGATAGCATACCTAATATATGTGACAGTATAAGAGCCCATGGTAAGCTGTAAAAAGTAACTTTTTGTCATTCAATCTAGCGAGCTGTCGCAGGACAAATACCCCAGATGAAATTTTACTACATATTTTCTCAATGTATGGAGTCCAGGTCAATCGTCTATCCAACGTAACTCCTAGAAATGCAATTTTTTCTTCCTGGTCTAATTGATTATCGTTTACAAACACGTTTATAGCCCTATCTTCATTTAAATTATGTTTGTTTTTGAATTGAAGGTATTGGCATTTTTTACTATTTATAGTTAATTTCAACTGATTTAAAAATTGGACAATGGACTGCACACCTATATGGGCACTTATTTCTAAATTATCTAGAATGGAATTGCTGAAAATGAGTGATGTATCATCAGCAAATAAGAGGGCTCTACCACTAATTAATTCTTTAGGTAAACGGTTGACATATAACAAAAAAAGCAATGGACCTAGTATTGACCCCTGAGGCACTCCAGCTTGCACCTCTAATTTATTAGATTTATTCTTTACTATACTATTACCAACTACTGTAGTTAGTTCTACACATTGTTTTCTCCCAATAAGATATGATTCAAACCATTTCAGTTCAACCCCATTTACACCTACATTTTGCAGTATTTCCAATAAAGTTCTATGATTAACACAATCAAATGCCTTTGACAGATCTAAGAAGATTGCAGTAGCTTTATCACCTGAATCTATTATATCTATTAGTTTTTCAACTAGAGAAACTATGGCTGTTTTTGTTGATCTCCCTTTCTGGAAGCCATGCTGTTCATCACAGATAAAGTTAGCTTCTTGAAGGTGCAGAAGTAACCTATTTAGAACTACTCTTTCAAAAATTTTACTTATTACATTTAAAATACTAATGGGCCTATAGTTTTCTACCTTTTCTCTATCACCACTTTTGAAGATTGGCAAGATCTTCCCCTCTTTTAAGTTATCTGGAAAAACACCTTGTTCTAATGAATGATTGATCAGATGAATCAAAGGGTCTAACAATTGATCTTTACATTCTTTCAGAATTTTACTGGATACCCCATCCATTCCTACAGTTTTTTTTATTATTTAAACTATCAATGATATTTGACAACTCGTCTTGGCATACTGGGTGGAATTTTAATTCGTTCTGAATCCCCTCAGTATTCCTCATGTTTGCATCACTAATACCTGTATTAAGAGATTTTTGAAGATCCTTAGCAACCAGTTGATAATATCTGTTAAAGAAATTACAAATGTCTACACTATCATCAATATATTTGTTATTTTCGTTAATTATTCTGGGGACACTAGTATAAGCATCTACATGAGCTACTTGCCTATTTTTGTTTATTACATCCCACACTGCTGTGTTAAAGTACACACTATTATTCAAAATTTCAGCTGTTTTCTTACATTTCGCTCTTTTCACTTCTCTTGTATAATTTTTCTTTAGAGCTTTGTAATTATCTTCACTTAAAATATTTCTAGATAGTTTGAATTCATGATATGCATCTTTAACCCTATTTCTTTCTGCAAGGATATCATCAGTTATCCACTCTTCAATCTTGTCTAATTTGTTCTTTACAGGGACTTTTTTAACTGGACAACTCATAGTAATATGAAACCTTAAAATATCAATGAAACTATCATATTTGTCATTTAAACTATTGCTATTGTAAACCCTACTCCAGTTTTCTTGTAGCAGATTCTGCTTCAAACAATCGATATTCCCCTGTTCACATTGTTGAATTTCTTTCATTACTCTACTCTTTTTAATTGATTTATGACCTTGCAACCCCACCTCTAAGATTTGATAGTCATGATCAGATAGTTCCGAGCCGCCTTATCTTGTTTTAGAGTAATCTATATTAGTAAGGATGTTATCAATTATTGTTTGTGATGTTCTTGTGACTCTGGTATATTCATGAACTTTTATTTCCAAGTTATTCATGTATATATGTATATAATATCCTTTAAATCTTCTGTCATTTTATTCTGTGTTGCAAAGTCTGTATTGAAATCTCCCGCTACAATAACGTTTGTAAAACGAGTAGTAGTAATCTCTAAAAGCCTATTGAATAGTTCACAAAAATTGTTCCATTCCCCATTTGGTGACCTGTAAATACCTAACACCGCTACTTCGAAATTATTGTCGATTTTTACTCTCAAACCAGTAACTTCTAAATCCATTTCCACAGCAAATTTCTCTACATATTCTAAATTAAATGTTTGCATATTCTTAGCATTTTTAGTGAAGATAGCTACTCCCCCACTTCGATGAGATGTCCTGCAATACGACGTTTTCAATGAATAGTTTGGAATATTAAGTTGTGACAATTCATCTTCTTTTAAACCATGCTCTGTGAAAATAGCTATATCAGGAGCCTCTTCTTTAAAAAATACTTCGATTCTATCTATTTTGTTACGAATGTATTGAATATTCTGATGGAACACAGTGAGTACCGGTACTTCCCTATCATCCCTTATTACTTTATCGTTGCTTTTGCATATTGAAGTAGATTTACTTAATCTCTTAGAATCTTGAGAGCCTATCAGATTGCTACAAGAGTTCCTTCCACTAATGCTATCCTGATTTTTTGATCGATTAACGTCTTTTAATACAATTGAAGATATGAATTTATCATCTGAAACTAGTTTCCCTTCCCGGTTTTGAGCCACTTTACTAAAAAAGGTTCGTTAGATGATTGTTTAGGAGAATTATTGACAGTAGATTGCAAACGACTTTCAATCAGCTCTGCCAGCCTATTACAAAATATTACTTTGCCAGATTGATTTAGATGTAGACCATGATTAGTGAAGTTTTGTTTTTTCAGCCTTTCATTTAGAAAACAAATCCCCAACTGCTTAGAATTCTTATTTTTTAGGCTGTTGATTCTATTATGAATTGATTTATTTGTTGACTTAATGGCTTCATTTAGCTCTGGCCTATCAAACCTATACGGAATTGTACTTATTATTACATTCGTTTTTTGGCTGAGTGGAACAATCTCTTTAATTTTTTCATTTATTTCAGGAAGATGTTTTAGATTAGGTTCATTTATATTGTTTGAGCCACCCAGTACTATTAGAAAATCGTTTTTTCCAAAATCTTTAGTTTGTTCCTGTGCTGACTCTACGATAGCGTTTATAGGGGCACTTGGTTTGAAAAAGCTCTGAACTTCATACTTATTTTTTAATCTTTTATTTAGTAGGTCACTACAGTCTCGTCCATGACTGGATGTCAAGAGCAGTACTCCACATTTCCTATCGTTATTTGCCCTTACTTTAGTTTTGGTTGCTGTTTGCAAAACCTGACTATACGTTTTTGTTTGACCATTTCTATTTATTTTTTCCCCATTTGATTTAGGTTCTACTTTTTTTGTATTGATCAGAGGTTCAGATCTTACATTAGCCAAGTTTATTTTTGATTTTAATATTTCGATTTCCTCTGACATAGACCTACATTGACTCGTGAGATTAAGTATTTCAGTTTTATGGTCTTCCTGCTGCAATTTTACAATAACTTCCAGAGATTTTATGTGATCCACTAACCCTATTCGTTCTTCCTCAGAATTTTTTAGTGATGTTTCTAATTTTGTTTTCAATTTGGTGTGATCACTCAATAGTTTAGCAACCTTTTCTTCTACATCTACAGTAGCTTTAAGAGCTGTTGGAGATTTTTTTGTTAATAATTGCTGAGATCGCGTAGCTACCTGAGTTTTAGTTAAACAATTAGATTTAGATGCCTTGTTTGGACTCATTTTCCTAGCTAAAAATTGTTTTCAATTGATTTTAGTTAAATGTTTAATGAAATATTACTTAATTTATTACAATTGTCAACTTGAGACTATTTAATTACAAGAAAATTTATCAATATCGGTACACCTAACCTCGAAAATAGAATTTGACTTTTTATTTAAATACTTTAACTTATATTAGACAAGTTAATGATGAAAATTATTAAGATATTATAAATACTAATAATAATAATAAACAAAAATACTACTTATCTGTTCGAATTAATATTCTATGCTTCAAAATTCGCAGAGCCTGTTCTGACAACGTATGCACAGTACTACTGCTACCTCGATTCTCCAATGAATGAATCTACTAACAAGATGAGAGACAAACTATATAACAAGATAAATTAATGACTGTTCCAATAGGTACTAAATAGCTACAGCTGGAAGTCACAAACTAATATATCATATGTTAAACATCATCACATTCACTCCACCTAAGAAGAGAATGAAGTGAGTGTTCATAATCGGCAAGGTAAGAAGGAAGTCGTTTGTTTCTTCTGCTTCTCCGTTGTTCATTTTGAGATATATTGGGAATACAATTATTTTCTTCCAGAGATTGAGAGGGTTGAATTCGATCTTTTTGATCTTCAGCTTGATCCACTATATCTTGAGGTTCATCAGCATCTTGTATGACTTCTGATTCTTGAAGTTCAGTGGAGGGTTCCTCTAAACTAGCTACAGGAACAGTTGGTGCTAAGTCTCTTGTTGACACTGTAGTTTCTCTTCCATCTGGAAATTTTATATGAGCATATTCACCATTTCCTTCAAGTAAATCAACTTCTTCAATCAAGGGATCATATTTTGATGCTCTTACATGTTTCTTGAGTAGCACAGGTCCTGGTGAGATAAGCCAAGAAGGAGTAGAGCCACCATTTCCAGTACGTCTGATGAAACGGAACATTCTTTCATGAGGAGTTTCATTAGTAGTTGTACATAATAGAGATCTAATTGAGTGGAGTGATTCTTGAAGACTGTCTTCCCAGTGCGTGATTGGTAGATTTCTAGTTTTTAAAGCTAACTGAACAGTTTTCCATATTATGCCATTATACCTTTCAGCTTGCCCATTGCCTCTTGGGTTGTATGGCGTTGTTCGGCTGGATGCAATCCCATTGATTGCTAAATAATCTTTAAGTTCTTGCGACAAAAATGATGATCCTCTGTCTGAATGAATATATGCTGGTGTTCCAAACATGAAGAAAATCGATTGTAAAGCTTTAATAACAGTTGTAGATGTCATATCAGGGCAAGGTATTGCTATAGGGAATCTCGAATATTCATCTACTATAGTCAAAAAATAGTTATTTCTGGTCTAAGATGGTATTGGGCCTTTAAAATCCAAATTGAGGCATTCAAACGGTGAGGTTGCTTTAAGGTTGGGCGATCAATAAAAAAAAATTTTTTAATATTTTTTTTCTTCTTCCAAATCATTAGACAGGTTCTTAGGACATAATGTATAGGATTAAAATTTTCTTATCATCTCCCGTTTGTTCAGAATGGGACTTCAAAAGTGGCTTTTTTGAGGATAATGGTACACACACCACATAAAAACTACTAATCAAAAAGTTGAAAAAATATATACACAAGTCTCCTTTTTACTATAGCAAAAATTACGTCAACTTTTTTTTAAGAATCTCAAAAAATAAAAATTTATATGCATTTTAAACACTTTTTTTCATACTAAATGTTTGTTTGATAGGCTTCAAATCTATCCGAACTTGTAGCGCTGTTCATGATGAATACATTGAATGCTCAACACTTTTATCATCGCAATAATAATCGTTTGGTGTGTGTACCTTTCAAGCGTGGTTTTACGCCTGCTGAGCTCGCTACGCACACTAACGGATGATATACAGCGCCCGCACTCGCAAGAAGGGCAGGAGCGCCAGGCTAATCGCAGCCACCTTCCCCGTTCCGCATTCAACCTTCCCCACCATTTCCTGTGACTCATAACTACTCCATCTCGAGAAATGCTAGAGCTGCCTTGTCTGGACTTCGATGGGGAAATGTTGCCCAGCCCGTCAAGCTCTTTGTATTGCAACGCTTCCGTAAATTGTTGATATCTCAGTTACTAATAAAAATATTGGAATGAAATAAATTTCAATGTCTTCCTCATATCATTCTCTACAATTAATGCTATGTCCTTTTATAATTGCCATAATTTGAAAGTTATTCCTGAACGAATCTAAAGAATAAGGTATTTATGATTGCATACGTTTTTATTTTCTTCTATAGCCTTTATTCCCAGCGTTTCACAACAAAATGTTTTAGACAAAACCTTTAATTCGTTTTTAGATCTTCAAATCGATATATAATAACTAATACTTCATGGCCTTGAAATGATGACCAACATTTACTAAGAAGTATCACCGTGTCCTTGTTTCTGTTCGCGTAATGTGTAGGCTAGCTACAAGAACTTTGTCAGTGGCGGATCTTTCAGGCTGAAGCCCCCAAAACCTCCAAAAATGTTATTGCTTAGTTGTAAATTGTTTACCAATATAATCAGTTTGAAGCTTCTAAAATATTCATTAGCAAGAAAAACCAAATTCCACTACCAATTCTTCAATTTTATGATATCTGTTAACGTTTTAATAATGTATAATTTCTTAGTTACATTCACATTGCCTGAAACTAATCAGCACAAAAAGTGTTTTGTGTTGCAAAGTGACTAGCGAAGAAGACAATGACAATGTTCACTCTTGGACCAAGTCTCCAAACAAAAATTCTGTGTCCCCATAACTATGCATTTATCACTCTCGCCAGTAGAACTACTTTGTTTCATTAGATGTACGATATACTTGAAAATAAATCCTTTTCACAATTTAATGTGTCTTTTATCAAATTGCATGAGGAAATTAACAAACAAAACATCCTGAAAAAACGTTTTTAATTTAAAAAATAACTATGGTACCACACTGTTTTGATTGCTTCATTATATGAAAGTCCTTTCACAAAATTTTCCTCCATTCAGCCATCCCCAAAATAAAATCTCTAAATCTCTACCAATAGAAAAATGAGGAGATTCCACAAAAACGTTCATACTCTAGCAATGAATGAGGAATTTGTCACTATAATATCTGAGGCTGCTTTGTAGTTTCGGCTTTAAAGATATTTTGAAAATTGTTTCACAAATTTTGCAAATCTGATTCACATCTGATGAGGGCAGTACTAAACCTCCACGAGTTTTTATCGATACTAAATTAACACTAAGATTGACAGGGCTGTCATCACAGTTTGAGGTGACAGCTGCTAAACATTCTTCGCATTTGATTTGGAAAATTGGATCTATTGGTTCAGTAGACTATTCCTCTTCATAATTTTCCAACGAAACCTTTGAGGAATTCGAAGATATGGGTGACAAATACTACTCCATATTTCTTCACAATTCTTCTAAAGAAGAATTAAGAAGAAGTTCCGCATTTCTTCTAAAGAAGAGAAGAGGAACGAATGGAAATGATAGAAAACAGTGGATAATTGGAAAAGAGATGACAATAGAAATTTGTAGGAGAGATGAAAATAAAAAAGTCTAAAAAGGGTGAAAATGAGGATAAATTAAAAGTAGAAGAAAATTCTGATTGTTCAGAATGGGCTTCAAAAGTGGCTTTTTTTGAGACAAATGGAACATACATTACATAAAAACTACTAATAAAAAAAAAATTATATGCATTTTAAACTCTTTTTTTGAATTAAATGTTTATTTGATAGAACATTATTATAGTTCCAATTTTTTAAAGTAACTACTGTATTTACTTTTTGAAAAATATTAGTCCTAGCTGGGCGTGTATTATAGTTCCTAGTTTTTTAAAGTAACTATTTACTTTTTGAAAAACATTGAAAAACATTATTATAGTTCCAATTTTTTAAAGTAACTATTTAATTTTTGAAAAACATTAGTACTAGCTGGGCATGTATTTATAGTTCCTAGATTTTTAAAACTATTTACTTTTTGAAAAACATTATTATAGTTCCAATTTTTTAAAGTAACTATTTACTTTTTGAAAAACATTATTACAGTTCCAATTTTTTAAAGTAACTAGTGTATTTACTTTTTGAAAAACATTAGTCCTAGCTGGGCGTGTATTATAGTTCCTAGTTTTTTAAAGTAACTATTTACTTTTTGAAAAACATTATTATAGTTAATATATAATTTAATGTTATATACATTAAAAATATATAATTATGATAAATGTACAGACAAAACTCCAATTTTATTTATCTAGATATGTTGCAAAAGAAGAAGGCTTGGTTGCCTTTCTTTTTTTCTCATCCTTCTTATGCAACACTATTTTTTATGTATAATGAATGTATAATATATATTCAATTTTTTGATGGTTATACACATACATGTGCATTACTAAGAGTAACATTCATGCCAAATTTCAAATAAGGCCGGGTGTCCACGGACGACAATCGCAGAAGGACGTAGTTACCACAATTTTTGGAATTGTCGGTCTGGAAACGCAGCTCTGAGTCAGTACATTTGAAACAATGGCAGTCGCGTATATCGGTGTCCATGGACCACGCGTTTTGTCGTAGGTTTTTTATGAGGTGCGCTAGTGGTACCGACTCGCCGTGCATACCACTGTCCCCTAGCTTCTGTGGTAGTCGCAGCCTGTTTCCCTTGTCGTCTGGACGACTTTTTCTGCGTTCTGTCCCAGTGTTTGTGCGTGTATATTATATTTGCTGTTATAAATATGGTTGAATTTGACACAGAACGTTTTATTATAGAAATTGAGTGTAGACCGGCGCTTTGGAATTTTCATTTACCAGAATACTCCAATAAACATTCTAAACATGAAGCACGGGAAGATGTGTGCACTATCATGGTCCCGGGATATGAGTCACTAGAAAGTGGAGAGAAGGTGGAGAAATGTTAAACATTGTTGTAAAATAACTTATTTATAAGCAAAATAAAATTGGTTTTCTGTTTGTCTGTATGTTATTGTTTACAAAAAATTCATAACTTAAAAACTGTTTGAGATACAATGTTGAAATTTTGCATAAATATTTTTGTTATTAGAAACAAATTTTCATACAAAATTCTCTTAAAAATTTTAAACCATTCCAAAGTGGTGGCCGTTTCAATTATTTGATGCCAAATTTTACAAAAACTTGTTATTTTTCAAAAAAATACCAAGAGAAAACAAAGTTAGCATATTTTATGCAAATTTCAACGATAACTTACTTATTACGATTGGACGAAGGACAATTGTATAACGAAGTCGATTATTCTGATAAAAAATTCGCCGTAGAGAGGTATTCGTTATTGAGAGGTTGTTTTGTAAGGAATAGTGCCACCCCATCTTACAGATCTTATAATATATTGCGGGCGGTAATTAAATGAATACGCAATACATTATAATATCGCGGGCGTAGGCAGGGTAATAGACCAATGTTAATATAGAAATTTGAAAATTCATGCTGTTGAAAATAATAAAACACATTCTTTTGAATATATATATATAGAATGTAATAAGTAGCACAGCAGCAGCCGCCACATACCACATCGTGGACACCAATGAGTGCGATTTGTGGTACGCATTCTTCGAATTCCTGGTCAGTAGTACCCACTTACCACATGCGATAGTCGTCCGTGGACACCCGCCCTAAATCGGTTCACGCGTTCAGCCGTAAATATGTTACAAACAGACAAACCCAAATGGTCGACTCGATACAGAGACCTCTCTTCGTTCGGTCAATTATTGTGATTGCATATCATATTATTTTTCCAAAAGCAGGAGGAACGAATGTGTGTGTGTGTGTGTGTGTGTGTGTGTGTGTGTTTGTACAAGGTGTCATACGGGATAGTCTGCACGCAAGCACAACACGAAACGGGGTAGCAAAACGAAACGGGGAAGTCCCGTTTCGTACCTAGGTTTGCGACTGCGCAGAAGACCTGCCAGGACTGTTCTGAAGCAGAATCACTAGTTTGCACACTTTTTTCAAAAAACACCTCATTTCGCATGTACAGTCCCATATACTTCAACTTGGAAAAATATCCACCAGATCTGCGCCACTACCGAATACACAGATTATACGCACACTTTGCAAGTTGGGAAATGACTAAACGAGTCTCTGAACTGTGTATGGCTTATAGGTTCATAGCCTGCGAAATGAGGTATATAACTAGTCTTTATTCTTATTGTTATTGTTCTTTATTGAGCGTGAGTCATCAAATTCTTTGCAACGCTGTGCTAAGGCACAATCCGTCTTCAGTTCTTCAGTTGAATTACTCAAGTTCATTGATCTGTACTTGAGCGACTTAAAAAAAAACTAAAAAAACTTAGAAATTAATATAAAAAATCAATGTACCATGCCAAACGTCATTTCATGCTAAAAATATGTTGTGAAAAGTGGAGTTTTCGTTTGAAATCTATCATACAGCATATTAACATACATTTGCTTGATTTCTATAATCATTTTAAATCTAGCCGTTTATTTTACAGGTCTTTATTTTTCACATAATGCTAGTTGATATGATGGTTATCATAAGTTTTATTCTTAGTCTTATTTCACAGGTATGCTCTTTCAACTGATCTCTGCAGTCAGTTATCCTGTCCTTTTAGGTAGAACTAACAGTATTTTGAATGATTCTTGTTGTATTTTTTTTCAATTTCGTTTATTGGTTTGATGATTTCAATATGGACATGAGATAGTTTTTACTTGAGTTTTTTAATCTTTATATAAATTAGGCGAACATGTTTTTCTGTGATGACAACTCCTCCGTAAAATTGGGATTTTTCAGAGCTCGTTTTACAAGAATTTTGCCCGATGAAGTTCATTGAGGGGGCGGGAATTCATTACTTTACTTTTTTAAAGAGTATTAGTTATGGGGAAACAAAATGTGTCCATCATGAGTATTTTTTGTACAGAGTGTTTCAAGAGTTCAAAATGATTCTGCCAGGCTGCATAAGCAACTTCTCATGAGAGTAAAAAAATTAGAATGAATGTAAGTCCGGAACGCTTTGTTGCAGAAATAAAGAGGGCGAAAGATTACAGCTATTCCAGCATCCATTCAGAAATGACTTGAGGTCTTCATATAGATGGTGTGAATTAAATTGAATCAGTATAAAATTATCTGAAACGTGCTACAAGATTCACTATTATGAATTTTTATGATGCTCACATGAGACTTCTGCGTTGGTAATAAAGTGAACGAAAATTTCCAGTCTGAAAGCGAATCGAGATTACCAAATCTTTAAATTTTTGCGATATTTTACAAAAATGCAATAATTAATTATCATGAAATGATGATTATCATGATATCATGATGTTTTTATTGTAGGCCTAGTGGTTAACCAATTCAATTACTAATGAACCAAACATTTTGTTCAATTTCTCCATCAAAACTCCTCAAATCATTTTTTGAAATTGAATATGAAAATACTCAATAGTCAGGAAAATTGATAAACCAAATTTAATAAAGTCGAGTTTCATTGAATCAAAGCATATTGATTTTGCACAGATGCTTTCACTTGCTATTCTTCTGTTTTTTTATCCAATTTAAATTCTGGTTTTGTAAATTCTGGGTGCTTTATTCGCAATCAATAACGAAGTTCATACCCTTCAATCTCAAAAATGCCTTCTTTTGGCCTTTTCATTATAGCTTAATAATCGTAGTAGTTAATGTTTTATGTGATTTTATAGTTCATTTCACAACGTATGGCTTTCAATTGAACACCTAAATGAGGGCTTTAGAAGCCTTAAGTTTTCTAAATGGGTGCTAATTTATTGATCTCTTATTGAAAATGATAGCTTTACTCTTCTGCTACATTATTTTCTGAATTGAAGGGTTTTCAAAGGAATAAGCTTTTGCAAACGTATTGAAATTTTTTTCGCAAAAACCTGCAAACATTTTTTAGGAAATTGTTAGCCGCAAACCGTAACAGGTACCTGTTCAGTCAGATAAGATAAGCTGCACATTTCTAGGGTAAGGGAGACCGAATGGATCGGCCACCAAAAAAAAGGGTTCTCAGCTATAAAATCACTTTACTCTTCTGCTATATTACTTTCTGAATTGAAGGGTTTTCGAAGGAATAAGCTTTTGCAATCGTATTGAAATTTTTTCGCAAAAACCTGTACACATTTTTTAGGAAATTGTTAGCCGCGAACCGTAACAGGTACCTGTTCAGTCAGATAAGATAAGCTGCAAATTCCTAGAGTAAGGGAGACCGAATGGATCGGCCACCAAAAAAAAGGGTTCTCAGCTACAAAATCACTTGCCGATGATTCGGAACTCAACTAAAACTGTTAATCATTCAACACATTACCAACGCACAGGTCTCAGAACCAGCTGGGCTTCGTTTTCCGAAAAAATTACATTATCACTGTAGCGTTGAATGTATTACAGGTTTAGGAGGTTCTAGAGGCTAGAGGTACTGTACTTATTTGTTAAATGATTGTCAGATTGATATTTGTGAAACGAATTATTTTTATTATTACTTTTACCCAGCCGCCTGGTCGAATTTAATTCTGCCAGGCTACAAACTCTATTTCCACCTATGATAGTCACTCATAATATTCCTCTCAATAGTTTAACGATATTTATAATTGTTATAAACACTATCCTATTTAAACAAGTTTGAAATGTACAGTCTAGAGTTCATATTACACAGTCAATTAGCTTGAAAATCATCAACATTTTGATAAGGATTTCAGGAACTGTGGGAAAGGCTTGAGCCCCAAAGCCCCCTCCCCCCCCATTATGAGCATTATTCTACTTGAAAAGTGTGAATACATGACATGTTTCAAGGAGCTCGGGCTCTTGGGGGGAAGCTTAAGCCCCCTAAGCCCCCCCCCCTGGGTGCGCCACTGCCTAATGGTAAGTCCAATACTTACTCATTGTGTTGTTTACCATTTACCCGCTATGTTAGTTTATTAGTTTTCTTACTAACAATAATTATTACATGTAGAAATAATAGTAAGAGAAAGTGAACTCACTTTAAAACTGCAGTTTTATTCAATTTTGTATTTAATAATTTTGTTAACTGAAAAATCATTTTTAAACAAAATAATTTGTTTAATGCTAAAGTCATTTTGTTTAATGAGCCTAAAATTGAAAGTTATTTCCCATTTTCTTTGTGTGTTCTAATATTTTCTGGAAATTTGTCAAGTAACACATGTACAATATCTAGTATTAAGAACAACTCTTTTTATTGCATTGTTTAATATTTTCAACATTAATTATATTTGGCAATAATATTCACGAGAACGATGAACTTTCCACACTTTTCATAGTTCTGATCTAATATGATATGTTTGAAATTGCTATGTTTCTTCTTCATGTTTCTATACTTTTACATTGTAAACTATTAATAATTAAATGTGCAATATGTTTCCGAATATTAAAGACAAGTATTTCGATTGTATTGTATTCCGTTCACCTCATCATATTTCTGTCAGCTTATTAATTTTCATTCATTAGAAGTCTGCATACTGAAAATATGCAGAAATAGAATGAATAGAGATTTTTTTGTGTTTATGGAAAGGAAATGTTCTCCTTAAGTGAGCGCTTGAAAAATATTGTTGTTTTTTTCAGATCTCTAGAAAACTAGCCATTTATGAGTTTGACAAGCTCTTTTGAATTCCATATTTCACTAGCAATGACATAATAAGCCCTAGATGAAACTTCAGTTTTCACTAGATTCTTACTCAATTTCAGCTCACAATATTATTTAAAGAAACTGCTTGAACTGCTGTTTCGGAACGCCTATTTTTACAAAATGTTTCTGGGGAAGGACTCCACAACTCACTATGAGATAAAGACAGCTTTTATCTAGCAATGGCAATGCAAAAAATTTCTCTATAGGCGTCATTTTAGCCCTCGTAATTTTCAATGTAGGCTATTAACTACACAGAAAAAATGTGGAGACCATTATTCTAAGGAATTATTTGTATTTACAATATTGTAGAATGATTAGAATTTGGGTATGATGTACTCACTTTTTTGAAATAGAAGCAGAGAACTGAACTAAGAGCCAAATGTTTTTTAAGCTCAAATGTATGGATAACTAAAACAAAAATTGGAGGGGAAGCTCTATAATTATTTCTCTTGAATTTCATCTCTTATTATCATAAACAACACTTCAAGAAATCTGAAATACCTAATTTGACGACCCCCCCCCCTTTTTTACTACTCTGGTTACTGAACAATAATACCCTATCAACAAGGTTAGTTGGGCCAACGTTGGGAATTGGTTGGCGTGGTTGGCAGATGGTGGGTGGGTTTGCCAACAAACTGCCAACATTGGCCCAAGTGCAGTATTTGTATTTTGGCCCAACACATTGTAGTTTCGTTGGGCCATTGTTGGGGAATTGTCTTGATATTCCACCCACAATTGTTTGTTACATTTTAAAACTCTTTGAGTTATAAATTTTGCAGTTTTACTTATTAAGGTTAAGAAAGAGTATATAATTATATATACTCTCTCTTAATCTTATATAACTTCATAAATTTAACAAAAAATTAATTAGCCCAAAATTATAATAAATAATTAATTAATAATATTAATTAATTAAATCAATTAATATTAGCCTAAATTAATTAATTATATTTTTAAATAATTAATTTCAATTTTTTATTTAAATTTTTTTTTTAATTTATAACAAATTATTACTGATATTTTTTTCGGTAAACGGCATTTGCTACTAAGTCCTCGCGCATGCGCATTGCAGTCCACGAAGTTTCTCACAATGCACCACGGGAAGCGGTGTCGGAATGAGTATGAGTTGTGATGGGTGATACAGGCCGGTGTATCGATACGTATCGGAAGCCAATGTATCGATATACGTATCGTATCGGTTTGTATCGATATTCACTCGTATCGTATCGAATAAAAATATCGTATCAAATCGATCTGAAATGAACAATGAATGATTTTATGAACTTTAGAGCAATCATAGAAAGCAAGAAAGTTTTCGGAATTATCGTACGTATAGCAACACTGAATGGAAATGGATACGATGCGATACAAGGTCTCCTTGTATCGATACGCCCTTGTGTATCGATACAAAATAATACGATATTTTTTTCGTTGCATCGATGTTCAATACGATACGTATCGATACGTCCATCACTAATAAATAACGAAACGAGTAGCCATCTTCGTTTCTTCGCATCTTGGATACTTGGATTGGATTTTGACGCCACTACTCCACTAGCGTTTTCTCTGATTTTTAATCTTGTACAATACAATCCTCAACTTTTCACAAACAAGGTAAGATCATATTTAGAACTAGCCTAGGTCTAATAATAATCTTACAATTATTACAGTATTAGGTACGTAAGTTGGTGAGATGCCATGCTTTGGTTTTTGTTAGAATGAATAAATGTTGGAATGATACAAAGGTAGGCCTTTTCATATCTTTTAAGTTAGATAATAAAGTTATTTAAGGACAATGCTGTAAACTGCTCAATTTCTTCTTATCTAGCCTAGCATAGGCTATGTATGTTAGATGACTGCCAGATCAATAAATGTGTAAGAATCGTCAAATAAGCTGGGCCCTAGCTAATAGGTTACATTAAAAGCAAAATTAGGCTAAATTTCAGAATACCGGCTGTACCAAAATTTCTTTTTTTAATAGATCTGTTATGTTGCTCTGATGATAAAACAGTGAACATTTTTTGGGGCTCTACAATAGTTTATTAATAAAATTGATTTAAAGTTTACTAACCTCATTTCATAATTCCTGAATATTTCGCCATTTCCATCATTAATATTATTCATCGGTTGGATACATTTGTCACTAACATCATAGACGAACAGATAGTTAGAGCAATGGAGTGCCATCTACATCAGAACATCAATGGAAACTGGAATGGAACTGCATAACCAAACCTTTCCTAACCTGGCTAGATGTGACTGAACCACCTCTGTAAATATTTAAAAGGTTTAAAGGTATTTTAAAGGTGGTTCAGTCACATCTAGCCAGGTTAGGAAAGGTTTGGTTATGCAGTTCCGTTCCATTCTTGCTAATTTCTTGTCGAAAATAGCGAAGCTAACCTCAAAATGTAAGTATTTTGAATCCATTTTATTAATAAACTATTGCAGAGCACCAACAATTTTTCACTTTTTTATCATCAGAGCAACATAACAAATCTATTAGAAAAAGAAGTTTCAGAAAACCGGCTGTCGCCGGTATTCTAAAATTACACCCAAAATTAAATCGGCTATTGGTTTTTAGTCTCAAGAAATTTAATTGTTCCTTTTCTAATCCGATCACTGCCAATAACTAATTTAGTGCTATAGTCCTACATAACTTAGGCCCTAACTACATTTGATTTGATTTGTAGCCTATTAGAGGAGGCTATCGGCCTACCGATATGGCCTAAATTAAGTGGGCTAGGCTAACTTTACAATTTGCAGTCAACTTTAAAGATTTAAAGTTTTTTCTTCCTAGTTTTTATCAAGATAAATTTTTCAACTTCCCACTTCAAATAGCCTAATGTTAATAAGTCAAGTTACCCTGTTGCTAGATTTGTAAACTTAATCAATCCCTTTTGGCTTTAACATCCCTCACTGTACCTATCAGGCTGCTAAAGGCTAGTGATGTGACAAGTCAAGTGCTTTTCTGACTCGAGTCCAACATGACTTACATTTAAATTACAGTAAAAATTTCAATTCATAGCCTAATATACTTGTATAAGCTTAAGTTAGGTACTGTAACATGAATTCATATAGCCTAATAAGAAATCTATGGGAAGAGTTACAAAAAATTAGATTTTAAAACAATATTAACCAATTAATATGATATTACACTACATACAAATATAACAGTGTAGGCCTTGTAATAAAATGAAGTAGGTTAAGTTAACTAGTTGATACAATAAGTATATCCTAAAGCTCTAGATGGAACTGATTAGTGATCATTTCAAAAGAATGTTGGAATTCTTCATAATTAATAAATTTGCTTTTTATAGAGCAACACTTATATTTGGGTGTTTCAATGTTGAATTTAGCTTGTTTACATTCTAAAATCCATTTAATTCTAATATTATTTGCATAATTCATAGTCGCAAATATAATAATTCATGGTCGGGAATATTCCCAGTGGGAAGGAACTGATGATTTGGGAATATTTCCTAGATCTTAAATTCCTGGGAATTTTACATCACTAGTTACACAGGATGAATTTTAACATCAATCTGGTGTATAAATGTGAAATGGCTAAGGTATTTTGGATTCATAGCTGTTTTATTTTATTTTCCAGAGAAAGCATCTTAGTCTTGTTGGAGGCAAAAAACCGGCCAATGTAACCAGGCGAGTTCTGGAAAGGCTCTTCACCAACCAAGTAGCAGCCTTGTATAACTGGACAGGGAAAAATAAAAAGCGCCCCTTGAAAGACCTGGCCATCATGAAACTGTTACCAGGTGAGTTCTTACATTATTGAGTTTGTTTGTAAAGCCATTATACACAGTGCTTTGAACAGTATAACTTCTGAAAGGAACGTCCAATGTTATGGGGCTATGCAATAGTATTTCTGGGGAGCCAAATACTTTCCAAAAATCAAAATTCATATATTATATTAATATTATTATATAGCTTTATGTGCATACTATTAAAACTATATATTTTTTTAGGTTTTACTCTACAACTGTAAAATCAATTTAATTTGGTTATAGCCATTTTATAGAGCTTAAAAAGACAAATAATTTTGTAGTGGGAATCATTTGCATATGATAATTGGTTGCTGGGGATGACTGGCACATTTGGAAACTTTTTTAAATGTCATTACATTTATGCAGTGGCGTAAGTCCTTTTTTAGCCGTGCCTTTTGCAGTACATATGGCACAATTTATCTGTGCGCGTGGACTTGTGAGTCGGTAATATGTTGGTGGGGGGAGGGGGGTTTGGGGTGACTCAGTAAGCATGCTTTCTGATGCTTTTGTAATCTCCTACGAATCGGCAACTATTCCTTGTGCCAAGAAATTACATTTCTCTAACTGTTTATTTTTCTTAATTTGTACTCTAATCTACATATTATTCCTTTCAAAATGAGTCCAAACACGGTGCATTTGTGACAAATCTAAGTGGTTTTAGTGACTTAAAAAATTAATAAAATGGGACTTTCATTACATATTTTATATTTTTATATTGTCTATATTTTATATAACTCAAAAAGTGAAGTTATGTTACATACAAAAGCCAAATGAAGTTGGGCTTTGGTTGAGTATATTGAAATATTAAATCACTACTATGGAATTCCCAACTTCTTATCTAATATACAGGGTGTCCCACCAAAGTTGTATCATCCATTAACCATTATATTCTACATCACATTTCTGACAAAAACTTTTCAGTAAACATGGGTCCTATCGACTTTCGTTTTCAAGATATATAGGTTCTTCGATATTTTAAGAATACACCTACTTCCTATCATTAAATACTCAGTAACTCAAAAACCACTTATCCGATTCTATTTTTGAGGTCATTGTCGGAAAGAGCAGAAATTTCACAACGGATCAATGTGTTTTTAATGTGAGAATTGATCATTAAGCGTTTTATATTAGGGGTCAGTCAATGTCTAAAAAAGGTAATTTTTCAAGTTTGGTCCAAAATTTCAAACCGATTTTTCTCGAATTTTTTTCAAGGTTCGATATTGTTTTCATTACATTTAAAACTTCCTTTTTCTTTAAGTTTTCAGATAAGACAAAATTCAGTTACCTAGCTCAATTATGTGTGTCAGAATTTCTGATTAATTGTGATATTTTTAGTAAAAATGAGACCAATATCATTAGGTGTGAATATGAATCAACAATTTTATATTTTTTTTGTGACATAATTGAGTATACAAATAAACGGATCTTATGTAAAATTTGCCAATAAATCGAGTAAAATCAATTAGAAGTTTGTAGCTGCAGTGATTATTGAGTTATTTGGCAGAAAACGATAAGACTTTATTTTTCAAGATTAAGGGGGGTTAACTTGATTATTTGATCATAAATCAGCATTTTTAATCAATGATAACTGTAGAAAATTTAATTCTGAATAAAAAATGTTCAGTCCACTACTTGTCATTTGCACATTGTCTTCTTTAAAATACTGCTTTTCAATTCTGTTATCAATTCATCAGATCTAATATCAACTATTCTATAGGTTTTGTGAGGAAGAACAAAAGAATGGAAGCAGTTTCCGATGACGAAGTATATTCTACATCAAGCCAGTGGTTTCGCTTCACAAAAGATAGAGAAGGAGGACGAGAAAAAAGAAGATCAAATGCTACGCCTAACTTAGAATGAAATGCAGCTCAAACTCTTAGTACAATTTATTTTTAGCTATCGTTACTATTTCTTATATTGCTACTATTTCTTCTAGTGTTAAAATATAAAATATGGATCAGGAAGTGTCAGTAAGTCA
Source organism: Conomelus anceps (assembly GCA_948455865.1). NCBI lineage: Eukaryota > Metazoa > Arthropoda > Insecta > Hemiptera > Delphacidae > Conomelus > Conomelus anceps. The sequence goes on from OX418222.1 coordinate 14,492,962, forward strand.
GGCAAATAGAAAAAAGAGAAAAAGAAATAGCTACAGTGGTCTGTCAGAAAGAACTAAACGAAGAGCACTTGTAAATGAGTTCATTTTGATAAAAAACCAATTAACTAATCTAGAACCAAACCCACAAGCAGATAAAGAAGACTCTGTTGATACAGAAGGTCCTGATGAATCTTTCAATTTCAATTTAGATAATACTAATCCTTTCCAAAATTTTAGTTGTGTTAGTAGTACATCTTCAGAGAGTAGTTTACCTTCAGACGTTTCTGATAATGAAACCACATCATATTCAGCCCCTCATGTTGATACCAATGGACTAGCCCTAGCAGACCAAATCTCTGAATGGTCTAAAAGAAATAACATTACACTTCAAGCAACTACTGAGATATTACACATTCTTCATCCTCATCATCCATCATTGCCTTTGGATGCAAGAACATTAATACGCACCCCTCAAACAAACACAGCAGAGACCTGTGCTGGGGGTTCTCTCATTTATTTAGGGCTTAAACAAAATTTAATAAAACAAGCTTCCAATGGATTAACTATATCAAAGTACCCTATTGTAGAAATGTTGTCTCAGAAATTAGACTGCCCTCCTGATAAACTTTTAACTATAACTGTAAATATTGATGGCTGTCCTTTAGAAAAAAGCTCACAAAAATGCTTTTGGCCTGTATTATGTGTTTTGGATCAAGCCGTGGGCAAGAAAAAACCTTTTGTTGTTGCAATTTTCTATGGTAATTCTAAACCTTCTAGTTCAAATGAGTTTTCGAAAAGATTTGTTGATGAGTGCCTTGAGCTAGAACGAGATGGTATTATTGTTAACAATGTTAAGTTTATGTTTAGATTAAGTTGTATCATTGCTGATGCTCCAGCCAGATCGTTTTTGAAAAACATTGTGGGTCATAATTCATTATATGGGTGTGAAAAGTGTGTACATGAAGGAACGTACTTAGGAAGAACCACCTGGCAGTATCAAGATAGGAAGGCAGATCTAAGAACTGATGAATTATTTGATAAGCAAATGTATGATGAACATCAGAGATCAGATAGTTCATTGTCTGTTTTGAGCATAGGCTTGATAAGTCAAGTGCCATTAGATTTCATGCATTTGGTCTGTTTGGGAGTGGTCAAAAGGCTTATCAGAGTTTGGTTGGAAAAAGGGCCTAAAAAATGTAAATTAAGTTCACGTTATGTGGAGGTAGTGTCTGAAAGGTTAAGAAATATTAATTCAGCTTACTATCCCAAAGAGTTTTCTCGTCGACCTCGCCCTTTGAGTGAGTTTAAATACTGGAAGGCCACTGAATTTAGATCTTTTGTGCTCTATTTGGGCCCAATAGTCTTAGTTAATGTGTTGTCAAAGTCTCTTTACTGTCACTTCTTGACTCTTCACTCTGCCATTTATATATTGTGCAGTGAACTAAACCAAAAAGTAGAAATGGTACAGTATGCAAACAAATTACTTGACAGTTTTGTTAAATATATACCAGCCTTATATTCCAAAGAATTGTTAATTTACAATATACACAATCTCTTGCACATCTCAGATGATGTTATCAACTATGGTAGTTTAGATAATTTCTCAGCCTTCCCTTTTGAAAATCTCTTGGGGCAACTTAAAAAAATGGTGCGTGCCCAAAACAGACCTTTGCAACAGTTGGCAAACAGGTTATTAGAAAAAGTGGATTTTGTTAATGATCCAGTTGACAAGAAAATAGAAACCTTGTATACTGATGGTACAATCAAATCGATCTATTTAGAAGGAGGTGTTATTTGCAAGTGTTTAAATGATACATCAATGGCCGATTCTTGTTTTATAACTAAAAGCAAAGAAATAATTGTTGTAAGATCGATTGATAAGGTTGAAAATTCATCTTCCTACAAACTACATTGTGATGCCTTTGAAGACAAGTGTGATTTTTATACACTACCATTACCAAGTTCATTGTTAGACATTGTCAAAGTAAAGATAAGGAACAAAAAACCCCTAGTTCTATCATCGGCTGACATACTAAAAAAGTGTCATCTTCTGCCTTGTTTTATTGATAAGACATCATATGTATGTATACCATTTTGTAACATGTACCTAGCACAAAAATAAGGCTAGGAAATAGTGATGTGCCTTAGAAGAAACCCAAATTTCTGGTTTTGATCATCACTAATAGGAATCGATTATTTTTGTTAAAAATTTGGAGGATTCAGTTAGGCTATTAATTTTTTTGTCAAACCTTATTTTTTTTCTAGTTTTATGTGATACATTTATAGACATGTCGTGTTATTTTGTGAACTATGCACAACACCATTAACTAGCCATTAAGGTACAAGTTTGTGATCTGTGGTCATTTAAAATACTGTTCCTTGTTTTCTTGATAAAACAGCATTATGTAAGTGTTTTCCATATTGCAATATGTATATATACTACTTGATAGTAGTAACAATTTTGTAGTAAAATTAAGACCTTGTTTGAAATTTATTAAAAATAGTTCTGAAATATTTTTGTTTTATTTTGTTCCTTGAAGAAAACTAGGTATAGAGTAATCTTTTTTTGTTAAAAACATATTTTTAGTCTGGTCAAAGGACTATTGTAATTTTTATTGGTATTCCAATTACAGTCAAGGTTTTTGTTAGCAAATGTATACATAACCTTTTGTACATTCAGTTTTCAATCATTCCATAGGGTAATAAGCAGTTTTTATAAGTATTTTACATAATCTCAAAAACTATATATATATTTAATTAAATTTTTCAAACAAATGTGGCTATATTTTACAATATTATTTGTACAAAATTGGCTTAAGCTCGATTATATTAAATTATGAAATACAAAAACAGTATATTTTTTTCATTAGCTTGTTGCAGCTCAATGGTAATTTGTAAGTCCATGCATGCTATATAATATGGTATAACATGCTATATATGTGTACCAGGCTGAAGTGCCAGTTAACTGGGTACATTGGCCGAACGTAGGCTGGTGGTTAGTTGGCCCAACAATGTATTCAGCTGTTGGGCCTTGGTTGGCAATTGGTGGTGTGGCCCAACGGAGGCAAGTTGGCCAATACATACCGTTGGCCAACCGTGGGAGACAGTTGTAGGGCCAACCAATCCCCAACAATTTTTGTTGATAGGGTAATATGTGAAAACTGTGTTTTTAAAAAGAAGCCTAAACTCTCAAGGGTATGTACACAATCAGATTTTTCATCCAGTAAAATAAAAGAGCTTCAAATCTTGTTCAATATTAGAAGACTTTGAAGGGACAAGATTAGAAGGGATTGAAAGTAATTTAACAATACTTCAAAATACTATTAAAGACTCATTAAAAAGTCTTGTCAAAGATTGGACAAGATTTCAAAAGATTTTCTGCAATCCCATTGATCAATCTCATCCAATAAAACACATCCAATTTGCTTCGAATTCCATCAAATCTTGTCCAAGATTTGACAAGACTTTATTAAAATATTGTCAATTATTTAACAATATTTGAAGCAATTTGATGTACTTTGAAGTGATTTGAAGTAGTTTAAAGCTCTTTATTTCATTTCATTGGATGAAATCTTGGTCGTGTACAGTGCATACGCCTTTCTTTAGAGAGGAAACAGAAAGACGAAGAGGGAGAAGAAAAAGAAGAGTGAGCGTAAGTGTGACAGTAGGAGTTATAATAATTATTACGAAGGAATGCGAGAGAATGAAATTATTCACTGTATTCAATCCAGTAGCTTCAAAAGTGGAAGAGAATTGGCAACGTCGGTGTCAACGTTGCCGTTCATATCGTGTGTATAATACCCCATATGGTTGATATTTGAAGTACCCCTTATCGTCACATCCATGCTTGTCCCAAAAAATTTAAATATTGATTTTTTTTTGTTATGGGTGTATTTATTTACAATTATTGACTATGCATGTGAAATTTGAGAATGATTCGTGAACTAGAACACTAAGACCCCACATGGTGCGGAAAGTGTGTGCTACCCCTTTTGACCACTTGTACAAGTATGTGTGTGTGTGTGTGTGTGTGTGCGTGCTTTGTCCTATGCAGTGTGTTCACTCAACACATTGTTTATAGTCTTGGACTGCCTATCTCTTGGTCACCATCTCCACATGTTATTCTTTAAATTCGACTTGAATAGTCTTATTCAATTTTTTGTCTTTTGATGTTCCAAAATATTTTTTAGGTCAGACAATATTATGATTGAAAAATATAACGTACAGCTGCAAAAAAGAACCAGATAGTTTAATTATGTTGATCATCACAGGTGAAAAAAACAATAAAAATTTCAGTTGGTGAAAATTGGGAATGGAAGGTGGATGAGAAAAAGTAAATAAATAAATTCATCATTTATTTGATGAATAATCTATGTTTTTTATTATTGGAGATTCATTGATATTGAAAGCTGCAAAAAGTGCATGAGAACCCCTAATTTTTCTCACTGTCTCTCAAACGAGGGGTGATTTCTTGGTGGCATCAAAAACTTTGGTATTTTCAAATATTGATTTTTACAGTTTCTGTCCTCAATAGAAGATTAAGGAATCAAAATCAAGTTGAAAACGCTCTTCAACTTTTTTCAAAAATGTCATCCTCTTATGTGTGTGTTGAGCAAAAGAGGTCTACTGTTTACAGAACTAGGCTACTAGTACATTTGTAACAACATTTCTTCAAATTTTCTCTTCCACTCTACTCGAAAAGTCTTTTGAATGTTGTTTGAGTATCAAGTCGATATGTTATTGCTATCAAATTCGCAATGTAAAGAACCCTATTGGAGAACATCAGACAGGATAAGTTCCAAGGATCTCAGGAATAAAATCATCTGTGATGTTTTCCATGACAATCCATGATACTTGATGGACAATTCAATATCAAAACTGACACTGTTTTCTAATATATGATTTACACTCAGTTCTACTGAATATACTGGAGGAATCATTTCACTTCTGAAAATAATGCTGACAAAGCTTCTTTTCAGAAGTGGAATGCATCCCTCCAGTATCTCTAGTAAAAGTGAGTGAAAAACATATATTTAAATACAGTGTCAGTTTTGATATTAAATAGAATCATCTTGGGAAAAAAAGATCTGACAGAATTTGATGGAAATACCGCTGTGACTAGACTAATGCTCAACTAGTACATTCCAATAATTGAACGAGATAGTTGACATTGAATCAAATTTTGCTTAAATATTGGTGGGGGCACAGAAAATTCACTCTCATGCATATCTTCCGGGATAATTCAATCTAAGGGTTGCATCATTTTTGAATCAACCGATAGTATAACTGAGCCATTTCACAACAAATTTTTTTTTTAATTCCCAGTTTTTTTATTTTTTAAATATTTTGTTTCTATCTTTTAGATTCCCCTTGGAAATCCATGCCCTGTTCTACAAATGCGAGTATGGAAGTAGAACAGAAGCACTTAAACTCAAGGATGGAGCTATCGTCATTGTCTTTGCATCAAAGGTGACAATTTTATTATTATTTTTCAAGCTATTTTCAATAAATTCTCAATTTTGTTGAATTCTCAACTTTATAGTTATGGCTTTGCTTCACAGCTGTGTAATGCATTACACTCATACGTTATATTCGCTCCTTCCTTTAAATCCCGTTTATATGTGCATTTGCTGGAGAATGGTGTTTGATGCAGTCTTAGACTTTTCTGTTGATGGATCTATTTATTGAGGGGGGGGGGGGAATGATCCAGCCCGAACCCTTTATCCTATCACAGACAAGCGTTCCAACTAGCTGCGCTACCAGAGCCGATGTAAATATTAAATATGAAATTTAAATGGCTATTGTTGAGCTAGGTCGGAGCCTGTTTGTGTGTTTCTCTTAAATTTCCAGTGTTCACTCGCTCACTCTATTTTATTATCTTTACATTTTCTCATACCTTTTATCATCATTATTCTATAATTTTCTCTCTTTTCATTACACAGGCACTTTACCTCTTATTATTGTAATAATGTTTTTCTTTTTTTGTAAGCTACCTTACTTATCATGTAATGGATAATGTATTCAGATTCACTTATTCATTAATTTAGTAGATTCAATATTTACTTATCTATATATATATATAATCGAAATACCACTGACTGACTCACTCATTCATCACAGTTTCTCAGGAACCACTTGACCAAAAACGATAAAATTTGGTACACGTATTCAGTAGGGGGACTAGACGCGTGCTAAGAAAGGATTTTTCAAAATTCGCATTTTTAGGGGTGTTTTTAGGGGGTTAAAGTTTTGCCTATGCAAAGCACGGGTACATGGCTAGCTAGCTTACTGGGATCTTTTAATCATATGGAAAATACTTTGAAATTTGCACTTAACAGATGTCATCAACCTGGCATAATAACATTTCATCATACCCAGTCATATGTTTCCCACATATTGCAAGGCTCCAACTGTATGGTAGCCTACATGCAAAGTGCAAAGTCTTTTGCTGTTCAAAGACAGTGTAAATAACGCTGCTAAGGGGTCTGCCATATGATTAAAAACGGTTGACTTCTATCAGCTGTTCCTTTAAGCTGTTTGGCTGGCAAGTTCAGTAGGTTAGGTCTATTAATGAATAATAATTTGTTTTGAACAAAGCTAAAAGCCAACGTTTATGAAAAGTATATGTTTGATTAAGACCCTAGATGCATACTAAGTAATGGTATCAAAATTCTCCCCAAAATCACCTATTTCTGTGAATTTATCTAATCACAATGGAAATTAGTTGGACCCCCGGGGGTCCAGAGGCGGAGCCCCCTGGATAGACAGTTAAGGCGAGTGAAGTGAGTCTGCCGGCTAGTTTATTATATAACAGTTGATATTATGTACCAAATTTATTCCTTTGTAAAATATTCTGTTCTACTGAATTTTTTGTTCATTGCAATAGGTTTTAGCCTGGCAACAATTGTCAATAAACAATGTATCTATCTCTTCTCTTCATTATTTTAGATCTCAATATAAAACATAGAGTTATACAGTCTACTGATCTATTTTTCAAAAAATTTAAATGATTTTGATCTTCTACTCCCCATCCAAATTTAGATCTCAAAACTAAACATGAAGGTACACAGTCTACAGACTGGAATGATGATAATTTACAAAATAATTAATTTTCTCAAAATAGATGGTTGAAGCTTCCGAATTTTGTCTGGTGGGCTTTGCATAGATACAAATCTATTAGCTCAGTGAGGAAAGTAATGGCTACCTACTTCACTCCTTGTTTGCATAGTACACTTCTCCAATAGGAACATGATGTTGAGGTCTGAAAAGTCATCTACATAAGAAATCGGCTATGGTACTATAGTTACATACATCAGTTTCCAGCATATGCTTATTCACTGATAGTCATAATGAATAAATAAATAATATTGCATAGTTTTAGAGAGAAACTAATAATCCTCTTCGTAGTGGCGGAGGTGATAATTATAGTGGAAGAAATCCATAATAAATAATAAGACTTGGAGTTGTCACAACTACACTTATTGAAAACCGTACTCAGTTATTACTCCATTATATATCTCAAACTTAAACTAAAGACCAGAGTAGCTGAATAAAATCATAAATATACGTCTGATGGCTTCCTGTTGCTCGCAAATCACATCATCGAAAATTATTATCAAATTGGCGGGCAACTCATGTGGTGCAGGTATCTCTCCACAGCTGTCACACTCGGTGTAGCTCAGTTTAGGTCCAAGGTCTTCCATAATGGTGCGCAGTAGCTGATACTTTGGTTGAAATGCAGTTTTTGAGTAGAGATAGATATTTGAAAATGAGATTCCTTCACAATCGAAAAGCATGTTGAACAGTAAATTGGTTTTTCCACAGCCTGATGGTCCACATATAATGCAGCGCATATGGTTGGGGAACAAAGGTCCATGACGTTTCTTTGCATTCATTTCTGGGTCAGCCAGACCACAGCCTCTCACCACTTGATCAAAGTCAATTATATTGAACCTGTGACTCCTTTGCACAACCTGCTTCATCACACCAAATCTGCTCTATCAATCCAAGAGTCGTGACTGCAATCGTATCCTTTCCAGCGCACCAACAGTTTATTACCTTTCCTCTTCAGCACTCTGGCAATTTCAAAAACACTAGGTACTTTGGTTTTCACAATCTCATCTGGATAGAATCCTCCTTGGACACGCTGTCCTCTGCAATCTTCCAACTCGTATGTTACAGGTACAGTAGGTCTCACACGTGTGACAGTGAACAGTTCATTTGTCCAATTGGGTAGGTAACCCTTGTCAAATGTCATTTTATACTTGCTTATGCGCACCTTATCACCTGGATTGATTTTTTGGTGAACACCTGGATAGAACCTGTTCTCAGATTTGTCCAACAAGCTCTGCTGATACTCATGACGTTGCTCACCTAGTCTGGAAAGCAGCAATGTCTCATGCTCTTTTGTAACATCAACCGGTCGCATACCTATTGTCCTATGGATTCTTCCATTATACTCTTTGACAAGTGAGGTTAGAATATCTGTCCAGCGATAGGTTCCACGCTCAGTGAATTTGATCCACATTAAATGTTTAAGTGTTCTGTTGAAACGTTCCACTATTGAGGCCTTCTTATCTGAATATGTTGAATAGTGATTGATGTCATAGTGTTTCACAAGCTCTTGAAACTTTGAATTGAACCACTCTTTACCATCATCAGTTTGCAAATGGTTCATTGGATTCTGCTCAAATATAGGATGCATTGCCTTGACAACTGCATCAGCCGACTTGTTCTTTATTGGAATAGCATAAGCATACTTGCTGAGACAATTGATAATTGTAATAATGTACCTGTAACCTTTGTTCTGACGTGCATATGGTATCATCTCAACAAGATCAGCCTGATAGAGATCATCTAGACCTTTCACAGTTACCATACGTGTTGGGAAATTCCGACGAGCTGACCTGTGCAACTCTCTTGCTATTGTAGCCTTCTCCATACTGATAAATATTAAATGTATACATAATATATATAATAGATGTCTATCCACTAGGCATTGAAAATGGTGCCAGAAATATCCAAGTCAGTGATTATGTAATGTTGTGCAATTATACACAGACATGTTTTTTCCTGCATTGGAATTGCGCCAGAATGTCAAGGCCAGTGATAACTCTAGAAGCAGGTACCTGAAAGGGTCACTTTTAGGGTGAGGGGGGGTCACTTTTAGGTTGAGGGGGGTCACTTTTAGGGTGTGGGTGGTCACTTTTAGGGTGAGGGGTGTCACCTTTAGGGTGAGGGGGGTCCTTATCAGGACGAGGGGGGTCACTTTTAGGGTGAGGGGGGTCACCTTTAGGGTGTAGGGGGTCACTATCAGCGTGACGGGGGTCACTTTTAGGGCGAGGGGGTCACTTTTAGGGTGAGGGGGGTCACTTTTAGGGTGAGGGGGGTCACTTTTAGGGTGAGGGGGGCCACTTCCGGTTTGACTTCCGGTCTGCTACGTCACTTCCGGTTTGACTTCCGGTCTGCTACGTCACTTCCGGTTTCACTTCCGGTCTGGGGGTCAAAGTCGGGGTCAAGGTCAATGTCAAGGTCAAAGGTCAAGGTTGTCCCAGCAGGTCAAGGTTGTCCCAGCTTTCTGTCCCAACACCCGCAAAATGTAACTACTATTATGTATTCAGAAACTTATTTATTTTATTATAACAGTTGATATTATGTATCATATTTATTACTTTGTAAAAGATTATGTTGTACTGAATTTTTTGTTTGTTGCAATAGGCTTTAGCCTGGCAACAATTGTCAATGAAGAATCTATCCATTTATTTTCTACATTTTTTTAGATCTCAACATTAAACATCAAGTTACACAGTCTACAGATCTATTTTTCAACTATTTTAGATTATTTTCAATCTTTTACTCTCCATTCAAATTTAGATCTCAAAACTGAACATGAATATACACAATCTACAGACTGAAATGATAATAATTCGCAAAAATAAATATTTTCTCAAAATACATGGTTGAAACAATCTAAATACAATAGCTATCCATTCCTTCATGTTGCTCTCACAAACGACACTGTCAAATGATAACTGGGATGCAGGAAGTACCTCAGACGTGTGCTAGATAGTATACACACTCACCTGTGTCGTCATCCAGACCCTGTTTAAGGTGGGAGTGGACTGTTGAGCATATAGCTTTAGAATTTTTTCTGGTGGGCTTGGCATAGATACAGTTCTGTTTATGCTCAGTGAGGAAAGTAATGGCAACCAACTTCATTCCTTGTTTGCGTAGTACGCTTCTCCAATAGAAACATGATGTTGGGGTCTGAAAAGTCATTTACATTCGAAATCAGCCATGGTACTATAGTTACATACATCAATTTCTAGCATATGATTGTTTGCTGATAATCATAATTGAATCAATAACATTTGATACGGTACTTATAGAGAGGAGCAAATAATTTTTTTTGTAATAGCGAAGGTGATATTGTGGAAGATATCCTTAATGAATAATAAGACTTGGAGTTGTCACTCCAACATTTTTTTAGAACCGTGAGATACTAGTTTCGGTCATTACTCCATTATCAATCTCAAACTAAACCTAGACAACAGAGTAGCTTGATATAAATCATAAATATACTAGACACAAAATAATACTATTGACTGAGGAAGAAAGTTACCGTACCTTCATTGAAGGTCTGTGATTGACTGGAGGCCATAACAAGTAACGCCCACTGGTGGCAGGAACAACAAGCGAAACTAAGTGTCAGAATCAAGAACCAATAACTGTGAACACATGAAAAGCAACAAACAAGAACAATCCACAAATAGGCTGGAATTAAAAAAATTGAACCTTATTGAAATGCAGTTAAGGTAAACTGGAAGAACATAGAAGTAGTCTACCATTATCAGAATGTGGGCCAAAATTATGATGAAACCAAAATAGTTATTTCAGTCAATTTATTTCAATCAATTCAATACAACTATCTTGGTTTCATCATAATACCGGGCTTACATTTTAATAATAGTGCATAGTGAGATTGATAATGGTGTAACAACTGAAAGTTGTGTCCTACTGTTTTCAATAAATTTGGTTGTGATCACTTCGTCTTATTATTTATTATGGATATCTTCCACAATATCACCTTTGCCACTACAAAGATACCTCATAATAAATAATGTGATCAACCCTACTCTAGTATATATGGCTTGTCATATTCAGGTAGGGTAAATTTCATTGGAAATTCAAGTATTGCAAATTTTAATTATCTTGTTATTGTAGTATAGTTATGAAAAAATGTAGTTTTCGATTTATTGGAAAAGATTTATCCATAAACTATTAACAGTTTATGAACAAACTATTTATTGCATCAATTTGAATCAACTTACATCAATGGCTTTTTGCACATCATGCTTCTTTGGCTTTTCTGTTGAGGTGATTGTCAAAAATAATTCGCAGTGGTCGGGCTGGCTGAAGATCTAGAAAATTATCAATCAAACTTGGTTTAAAAAATTTAAATTCAATATTTTCTTCTCTTAAAAATTAACTAGTCCAAATGAGTTCGCTATTGATTGTTTTAGTGTGAGTATCGAATATAAAAATAGTTATTGTAATATTAGTGGGAAGAAACCATAGACAAGTCAAGTAGAATGTGAATTTGTTACAGAACCCTGATTTCAATCAACAAGCAATCTAGCATCACATCACGTTGTCTCCCTGACAACGCTCTCAGCTGTTCTCCATCATAGCACAGTTATCATGTGAAACAAAATTTCACTATAGGCTCTAGGTTAGTTTTGACTAGTGAAAATCAAAACATCGGCTGTTGGTTCACTTTGACTACAAAAAAATTTAGCAATATTTCAAAGGCTGATGCTTAGCGCAATTATACACTTTATTTTTTAAGTGCAAGCATTGACGTTTCAATTTTTGATTGAGTTGAAATGTTTTTTCAATTTATTTTGAATTGATGAATTGAAAAAAATGAGAGAAAATATTGAGGAATATTATATCTATTGAACAAGGAAAGAGACAATATTTTTTCTAAGAACTGACAATGTTCATTACTGTGAATTGAGAAGCATATGATGTATATAGATATAAAAGTGTTGAATGGTGCATTTTGCCTATCAGCACAACTAATGACAGTGATAATATTATCATTTTATATGAATGCTTCGGGTCCTTGAATACTCTGTTGTATCATTTTGTTATTTTGAAACTTGATCGAAGCAAGTATAATACTAAATTTCAAATAAAACTCACCTTTGGCACTCTATAAAGAGGCAATTAGCAGGGCAAGTAGCAAGTAGCAGGGCAATTAAAATCTGGTTCCAAAAGACGATCATTTTAGGCACGGAGTTGGGACTAGAATGACTTCAATGAGAAAGAACATGGCTTTATTTGTGTAAATCTACAATGTTTATAAATGATAAAAGTATGATTGATATTAGAACGAATTAAAATTCCACCCAGTATGCCAAGACGAGAGTAGGTATGTTTGGAGACCTTTGGGACAACCCCCCCCACCCCCCCTCCCCCCCCCCACCCCCCCCCAAAAAAAAAAAAAAAAAAAATATTAAAAAAAAAAAAAAAAAAAAAAAATTAAAAAATATTAGAAAAAATTTGAAAAAATTCCGAAAAAATTCCGACCGATCGGTCAAGGTCAGGGGACCATGGGTGGGGACCTGGCATGAGTATATATGGGGGATCAGTTGCTGGTAGGGTCATAGTGTCTCAGTGAACGCGGACTAGTGAGTGCTTATACTATAGCCCAGACCTTCTGTTGTGACTTCACCCAGATCTTCAGTAGTGATTAAAATGTAAGTACAAGTGCTTGTAACATCTCAGGACTTAGTAAATTTTTGAAACATTTTAGAACTTAGAAAAATGTTAGGACTTAGAAAAATTTTGCATCATCTCAGGACTTAGAAAAATTTTGCATCATCTCAGGACTTAGAAAAATTTTGCAACATCTCAGGACTTAGAAAATTTTTGTAACATCTCGGGACTTAGAAAATTTTTGTAACATCTCAGGACTTAGAAAAATTTCCGAAAAATCGTAGGACTTAGAAAAATCTCAGGACTTAGAAAAAATTTTCAAAAAATCTTAGGACTTAGAAAAAATTTCCGAAAAATCTTGGGGACTTAGAAAAATTTTTCAAAAATCTTGGGACTTAGAAAAATTTTCAAAAAATCTTGGGACTTGGAAAAATTTCCGAAAAATCTTGGGACTTGGAAAAATTTTCAAAAAATCTTGGGACTTAGAAAAATTTTCAAAAAATCTTGGGACTTGGAAAAATTTTCGAAAAATCTCAGGACTTAGAAAAATCTTGGGACTTGGAAAAATTTTCGAAAAATCTCAGGACTTGAAAAAATTTTCAAAAAATCTCAGGACTTGGAAAAATTTCCGAAAAATCGTGGGACTTGGAAAAATCGTAGGACTTGAAAAAATCTTCGAAAAATCTTAGGACTTGGAAAAATTTCCGAAAATCGTAGGACTCAGAAAAATTGTCAAAAAATCTTGGGATTTAGTTTTACATGGGGCATATGGGGAGGGGCATGTGGGAAGTTTGCTGGACTATAAGGAATGATCTCTAGACTTAGTCATACAATATTACTTTGAAAATAGGACTTAGTCATACATGGGGCATATGGGGAGGGGCATGTGGGAAGTTTGCTGGACTATAAGGAATGATCTCTAGACTTAGTCATACAATATTACTTTGAAAATAGGACTTAGTCATACATGGGGCATATGGGGAGGGGCATGTGGGAAGTTTGCTGGACTATAAGGAATTACATGTGGGGAGGGGCATATGGGGAGGGGCATGTGGGAAGTTTGCTGGACTATAAGGAATGATCTCTAGACTTAGTCATACAATATTACTTTGAAAATAGGACTTAGTCATACATGGGGCATATGGGGAGGGGCATGTGGGAAGTTTGCTGGACTATAAGGAATGATCTCTAGACTTAGTCATACAATATTACTTTGAAAATAGGACTTAGTCATACATGGGGCATATGGGGAGGGGCATGTGGGAAGTTTGCTGGACTATAAGGAATGATCTCTAGACTTAGTCATACAATATTACTTTGAAAATAGGACTTAGTCATACATGGGGCATATGGGGAGGGGCATGTGGGAAGTTTGCTGGACTATAAGGAATTGTATACTGTACACCCCAACCCGAGAGAGTTGAGGTATTCCATCACCAATTGCATTGCTTCGAATAGCCGCCAATAATGCATTCAAAACTAATAATCATTCAATTCAATTACAGATGTCATCCACCACTACCGCCGCTGACGCCATCTTCAATTCGATCGGAGCACTAAAACCTCTTGTTTTCACATCTATGAAAGATCTCCAACAAGACCAGACATATCAGATGATAGATGCGCAGAGAATAACTACACAGTATGGGAAAAAGGTTGCAATCACATTGGATTCCGAGAACGGGCATCTACGTGTCATACTACCAGATCTATACAGCAGGACCACCCTAGAACTTATCCCAGATGGAGAAATTGTTGATATGTCGATGTACAAATTCAAGAGTCACCCTGCTGGGAGAACACATAGGATTCAAATGTTTAAGGAACAGTAAATACCCACTCTCTCTCTCATCTCAATGTTACCCGCTCTCTTTATAATGCTAACCTTAAAAATCAGCTCTCTTTATAATGCTTGGGAAAAAATAAAACTTGTTATATCTGCAACTGTATTACATAATCAATAACCTTGGCATTCTGTATGATATCATTCCAATGCAGGAAAAACAAGTAATTGCGCAACATTATGCATTACGTAATCACTTGCCATTGGCGCCATACCAATGAAGCAGGAAAACAAGTAATTGCACAACATTATGCATTACGTAATCACTTGCCTTTGGCGCCATACCAATGAAGCAGGAAAAAACATGTCTGTGTGCAGCATTACTGACCTTGGCTCCATCCAGGAAAAACGTATGCAACTAATTTATGGCTGTACAAGAAATAGGTGGGAGCACAGTTGACCTTGGGGAGATCCGGTTACCAAGTATATATAGAGGACCTCTGGCTTGTAGATCCATAGTATCTCAGCAAACGACTGCTAGCTTCTACAGTGAATCCTGCTAAAGACTCAATAACAGTAAGTATTTGTCTCTTGCTAGATCATCTAACCTCCATAGCTATTGCATGAAATCTAATGCCTAACCATGTTATCATTCATCCATTGCATGAAATCTAACCTCAAATGGCTAACCATGATATCATCTACTGCATGAAATCTCATTCATCTACTGCATGAAATCTCATTCATCTACTGCATGAAATCTCATTCACATGAATGGCTGACCCACAATGCTGACTGTAAGATTATGCTAATACCTGTTCATTTTCAGATGTCATCCACTAATGATGCCGCTGACGCCATCTACAACACAATTGCATCCCAAAAGCCGCTAGACCTCGTATCCATGAAAGATCTCGAGCCAGGGCACACGTACCAAATGATCAGCGCAGAGAGAGTCACCACAAAATATGGTGAAAAGGTGGCAGTCACACTGGATTCCGACAACGCACACATATGGGTTATACTTCCAGAGTCGTACTGCAGGACCACCTTCAAATTCGTCCCTGCTGTAGGAACTGTCGACATGAAATCATATAAATTCATGTGCCATCCTGCTGGGAGAACCCATAGAATCCAATTGATTAAAGAATAATGAATGAAAAAATAAAAGTGTGACATCTGCAACTGATTTGTTATTCATTTTCCCCTACCATAGTTTCAGTGTCCACTTATGCCTACAAGTGTACACCAAGTGTTCACCTAGTGTTCACCTAGTGCTCACCTAGTGATCACCAGTGTTCACTAAGTGTTCACCTAGTGCTCACTTAGGCCTAAAAGTGTACACCAAGTGTTCACCTAGTGATCACTAAGTGTTCACCAAGTGTTCACCTAGTGCTCACTTAGGCTTAAAAGTTTACACCAAGTGTTCACCTAGTGCACTGTTGCTTCAAAGAAAAAAGGTTGAAAAGAAAAGTATATACTCTTACAATACATTATTTATTAAACAATCTCAGGTATGAAACAATACATAGAAATTGGCTACAATATTGCCCCTTTCAAAGTCTCTGGTAACACCATAGGTCTCTGCCGACCTATTAAGAGATTCCTTTACACGGCCCACGCCATCGGTCACATCACCTGGCGGCCATACTCTATAATGTTGCTCAGCTTTACGAATTGATACCAGTAGAGCAGGATCGCCTGATTGACCATCCTCAATCCTAATGCATCTGACACGTCCATCCATAGAGTTGTAGTCAAAGCCGGCAAATGTAATCCTTCTTCTGCCAACCAAAGATAGACTCTGGTCACCGCACTCAAAGTCACACCACCAAGTCTCATCGCTGTCGTTGAAATCAATCTCCAGCTTAACATCCTTGTTCCTCCATCCAGGCACTGAACGCAAGTCCATTATGGCTACCAAGCTATTCTTTAACTTGTATATTGTGTCTAATGGCACTCTCCAATGATTATCAAAACAGGCTGTCACCATGAATGGCAGTCTATCCACATATGATGCTGGAGACCGTTGCTTCTTATCCTCCTTATACGATGCAATGCCCATGTAGATATCTTTCAGGAACGAATTGACACTAGTACGGTTGAAGTTTGCAGATTGTGGACCTGGACAAAATCTTTCACCTGGGAAGTCGTCTTTGTCTCTGACCCATTGTATAAACCCTTGACTAGGTACTGCATCGATGACAGCATAGCGTAGTCTCCTGAGATGAGTACAATCACATTCAAGGATATGAATATTCTCAGAGCTGACGTCACATGACTCTGCATGCCCAGATTCAAGTTGAAAATTGTCCATGCTCAAGCTGTCTTGCCGCCGCAGTAGCTCAGCTTCTAGATCCATGACTGCCGCCTTCAAGCGTGTCTTGGCTGCCCTTGAGCTCAAAATCCTTGAGATCATCTTGACTGTAGGTGTTAAACTAAACTATACTGAGCAGCAGCAGGCTCTTAAATACTAGAGGTGGTGGGGTAAATGATGACGCAATATTCACATTTCATTCTTTATTGACAAAAATAAACTTTGACAAAAATATCTATCTCTTTGTAATGCTTGCATGATCCAATTGTGCAGGATGTTTACTACATTGAGCGCACAAAATGGCGGTACATCCAAGCGTCCTCGTCCTCCATTGTCACCAGCCAGCTTCATCTTCACAGTCTCCAAGAAGTCGAGCAGGTAATGTTCTGGGCAGTAGACTGTAGTAGTCTTCATCAGCACCTCCAAGTTGGGCGTCTCATGGAATAGGTAGGGCGAACTCAGGTCCACGTACTCCACATTTTCCTTTTTGTTCAGCTGCAGTAGCGTTTCCAGCAGACAAATCTTCTCATATCCATATACCAAGATCTTGACTGGCCGTCCCGATTCACTGTTCTCGTGCAGCCATCTTCCAACTGTGTCACATACAATTTGCTTCAAGGCCGAATATGAGAGGTGTGTTTGGCCGGCTCCATTGCCCGACCATCTCAGTCCATGTTTAGCTCTTTGTAATTGATTGCTTTCAACCAGGCCGCTTGTTTTCAGCAAAATGTCCGGGTATGGTGACTTGAAAAAGTAGTGGTGAGTCAACACATGATGTTCATCGTCACGTTCCAATATTGCCATCTCCTTGACAATAAACTGGTTATTCAATCCCTCAAAGCCTTGAAAGTCCATCAAGTAGATTGGTATTGGTCCAAAAAGTTCTGTAGCCCTGCTTGGTGTGATGCCATCTTCGTCGTCATCATCAGTGGAAGCCTGGTTGAGGTCGGTTGTACTTGTAGAAGCGTCCTTCATCAACGATGTCTCATGTTGAGTGTAGTAGCCTGGGCAGCAGCCCACAACATCCTCTCCATCGCTGGGTGGCAACTCCCCCTCCTCCTCATCCAAAAAGCGTAGAACTCTCCTGGACATGATGACTGCTTCACTCGACGCTTCTTGCAACTATGAGCATACTGCTGCTTGCTGATCGCCTTTATATCCTCCACCGCTCTCTCTCTAGGCCGATTGAACAAGACCAGTCATTGGCTGATACTCCTTAACCACTTCGTGTATCAGCAGACAATAGGCATGTGTTTTTCCTGGAATGTTGTCACTTGCTTCAAACTCAACTCTGATGTCAATGCTTCCCATCTTGAGCGATTCGTTTTGACGTGAACAGTCAATGGGAAACAGTAACATCTTACCATCCCACACAGCCTGTTTCTCAAAAAGTGGGTTGCTTGCTTGAGCGTCATCACGATTGTAGACTCCATTGAATGCTGCATACATATTGTACACTTGGTTGTCATCACCATTGATGCTTTCATACGGATAGTACTTGTTGTTCAAAAACACTCGAATGTCTTTCATTTTGCACATGTCAAAGTATGAGCTATTCACAGTAGCCGCTCCTCTTCTTCCAGTCTGCAGTCCAATCACAATGTATCTTGGCTTCTCCAGCTGAGTAGTCGACTTGACAGTCCACGTATGTTTTGTGGTCTGTGGCAAAGATGGATACTCGTACAGTTCCCAATGTCTGAATGGCATTGAGATGGGCGTGTTGTTTTGCACCAGTCTCAGCAGACGCAATTTAGCTTCATCAGACACCTCTACATAGGGCATCCTCCACACCAGTTTCTCAATTGTGACCTTGCCTGCTGTATTCAAACAGTCTAAAGTGTCAGCACTGCGTCTCAGCACCAGCTCCTGTTTCACATTCAGCATAATCTGCCTATAGTCCTCAGCAAAGCCCAACAGGTATCTAAGTGGCACATTCATGATGGTTGTGTTGGCACCATTGGCATCAAACGTGCCAAACCCTGCCTGGGCATCATATCTGTAGCCGGCTCCATCCATCTTGAGCTGTTCTTCCCGCTCAAAGGTCATGGCATTCTTCATCAGGCTGGCAATGCCAGGGCTACGTATGCTGTCCACTACAACTCCATTGATCTCGTAGCGTATTTCCGAAAACAGGTGGGCAAAGAATCCAGAAACACAAGGTGAGCCTCCCAAGGTTGCATTTGATGCATTGGTCACCTTGTACTCCATGTGCAGATAGCTCTCCGATGGCAGTGTATAGATGTCCTGCTGCTGAATTGCTATCCGAATCTCATCGTTGGCACCAAAGCCTGTAGTATACGGTGCATGAGAATGATATTCATAGCCAGTGATGCTGTTCTCCGCTGAAGGGCCAGCCCTTGTCACATCCAAAACTCCCATTTTTCAGTGTTGTCGTCGTCTTCCTCCTCTTACAACTTGATAGCCTTTCTTCTGCAGATATTTGATGCTGCTCGATGTTAACACCACAGAGTCCAATGGTCGAATGACGTCTTTCACAAATGGCGCCCTATTAATAGACTTTTGTTCTACCACCTCCATGGGGGACATTGCTGCTTCCACATCCAATCCTTGATTCCACTTGCCAAATAATAGCACCATCACTTGGGTTGTTGTCGCAAATGTAAGGTTATGTTTATCGGTTCCTCCCTAAAGTCCACCAGACGTCCGTTCTCATCAACAATCTCCAATGTAATGCTACCAATCTGCTTGGTGTCTACCAAGATGACATTTTGTACAGTCACACTCATTTTATACCCTGGATCAACATCTGGGTAAAACTCATAGATCACGTGATCCTTGACTCCATTTGAGTAGGATCCACTCACAATGTTACACTTTATACGCAGCACATTGGGATGACTGATTTGCACTGTTGTGATACCTCTAGTCTCGACTTTAGCTTCTACAACTTGGTCGAATCCCAGCAGCTTTCCTATTGAATCAGGTTGTCTAAAGTCCAACATGGCGTCGCATAATACTAAACATTTCAAGGTCGATGGGTCCACAGCCATCTGAAACTTGACTCCACGTTTCTTCATCCTTGCCTCCAGCAGGTTGGCAATTGTTTGAAATTCAAAACTACCTTCTGGCAATACTACCTTTTGCCAAACCAATACTGGAGCTTTTTCTCCTCCAGCCTGGGCAGCTCTAGGCTTCCTTTGAGTACCCTGGTTAGCAGTATCACTAAACAACTGCTGAGCAAACACTTTACCTGTAACTTCCTTATGAGTCATTGCATAGTCGTCCTTCTGGTCCACTTTTGGAGCCAGGAAATGTAGTGCATTGTTGTAGCCATTCTCAACATTTGGTATAGAGTTGCAGCTAGTAAAGCTGATGAGTCCAATTTCCCATTCGCCATTGCTTGTATCAAGTGGCGGGTAAAATTCACTTTTCAATATTGAGGTTCTACCTCCAAAGCAGAGCATCATGGTCTTGACTGCTCAGTGTACTATTACACAATGACTTGATAAGAGTATAGACTAGAACCTTTATACTATGTGGGTGGGAGAAATGAAAAGACAATTGTTGTACATTGTTATTTATTTTCATCAAGCAAAAACTTTAAACATAAATGTCCGCATATATGAGAGTAGAGATCCTCTTGCTTCTGGTCGTAGTTGTACTCGATCCTTGCTGCTGGATTCGATCCTCTGTGCATGTAGTCGATAAACTCCTGCGGTGGTCTCAAATTGCCAAATCCGTCAAAGTAGCGAACGATGCCATCCTTCTTCTTCACATAGCACACCCAATGTGTGCCAGCTCCATCACTTTGGTCCAGGTTGATGATGCCACACTCTTGATCCAGTGGTCCATTGGTTGGTAGAGCATCTCGCATGAAAACTCCTCGAAATTTCTTCAGCTTGAGACGGCAGGCGTACTTGTAGAGGTCAGCATCTGTTAGTGCTCGGTCGGGTAGAGCAACAATCATCTTCTGCCGCCACATTGACGGCGACGCACCCCGTTTCCCGTCTTCTGACGTCTCAGGTACAGACCTCTACCACTCCTTTTCCTGGAAGCCGCTGTAGTTCTCTTCCTCCTCCTGCTCTGTGCAGCTCTCCTCTTCTTTTTAGCTCCTCCTCCAAACTTTGCCTTGGCCTTCATGATGTTGGTCACCGCTAATGCTGCAGCTCTTTCTGCCAATCCAGCGTCTGAAGATGTTGCCACACTCCAAGCCCGTTCAGCCAAATCTCTGTCTGCTGCTGCTCTGCTCCTTGTATTGCTATTCCTCAAATAGGCAATGTCGTGCTGCTTGCAGGCCTGATCAAGTTTGTTGATTCCTGGATCACCTCTTGCCAATCGTTTTTCAAGCTTTGTACCTGGTCCACAGTACTGGTAGCCGGGAAGATGAAGTTCTACGGGCAGTATGTCTATCGCTTTGTTGACTATTGTACCCGCTGCGTTTGTGATTGCTGAAAGTACTCCTCTTCCTCGATACCTCCGTCTACCTCTGCATACAGCCATCTTATGTCGATCAGCGGCCTTGTCATCTCATTTTATACCCTTAGACGGTTTGGAGATTCCCATAAGCTTTAACATTTTATCCTTCAATTGTTCTTTAGTCAAATTGCGGCTTTCACTTGACGAACTAACATCCAACATGATAGTGAGACACTTTTCAACCACATCCTTTGAATGTTCATCCATCCTTTTCTCCAAATACTGTTTGTTCACTCCATCTGTAGCTTGAATTGGATCTTGCATATCCGTCAGTATTGATTTCTTAAGGCTTGTCATTAATTGCAATGTATCGGGATCTCTTCTCTTTGGCAAATGAAATGACATTATATCTCTACATGTAATCAGATTCACAGCATCACGATTGCTGCGTGGATTTGCCAAATTGATCATACGCCTATGACGGGCATTAATGTTTCCCAAAGAATTCATGTCTGCTCTCGAGAGACTTACTGCCCATCAATGCAACATTGCTGCCTTATATAGTGTGTGCAGGCTTACCAACTATGTAACCGCCTTCCTCCAACTCTTCCAAGATTGAGTTGATTTCATTCTCATGTCCAGTGTTGCCAACTGCTTTAGACTGATCCAACAGCTTCAGTCTGTCCACAAGTTCGTTGGGATCGTTGTAGTAGACATATTCAATCCTGTTGCCATTACTTGCAACCATATTGAAAGGTGCCAACAGTCCTCTTCCAGCAACTTTGGCTCCTTTCCCACTGACTGCTTCTCCTCCTCCTCTTATCAGATCCTTGATTGTCCTCTTGTACTTGATATTGTTATAGTTTGCAATCTTACCATTTGGACTGTAGTTTTCTCGGTACACATTGGTAAAGTCCAAAAGCAGTTTATAGGTGTTCAAGTCGTCTACCTTCACTTTTCCTTTGTCAGGCATTTTCATGAAAACCAGCTCACAAAGGCCTGGTGTAGCTCTGAAAGTCTTTTCAATCCTACCATCTGCAGGATTAGACAGCACAATCTTGTTACCTTTAGGTCCAAAGGTAAGCAGCTTACTGCCTAGATAGTACAAGTTGTCTATCACTTTCGGTCCAAATGCATCATCAAAGTTAAAGTCCTTGCGCACTGATTGCATAATGTACTCCCCCACTGGTTTTGAAGCCAGATCAGATTGGGCCAACGCTTGTTGTGCCACATGACTGCTAGTATCGAGCAATTTCTCAACACTAAGGTTTTCCTCATCATCATCATCGTCATCACCCATGTCTTGACGCTTCCACAATTGTCGTGCAACACTCAAAGTACTTGCAGCTGGACTTGCACCTTCACCTGTTCCATATGTTTCAAAGATTGGTGACTCCTCTTCTCTAATATCTGGCAGTGATTGCAGTCTATGCTTCATCCTTCCTGGATAGGGAGTGCTGCTGCTGGCTGGTGTTGTTGGCGGTGTAGGCAATATACGGGGTGCATCCAAAAATGGTGTAGTCATTAGATGTGTCTGCTGTTGAGCCGGTGGTTTAGAAGATTTGAGTGTTTCAACAATATTGGCAAGTGGATCACTAAGCGGCTTGAAATGTTTTGCATGCTGCTCCTCTGTCAATTCCCTGCCCAGTGTCAGCTCTCTATGCTTCCTCTTGATGTTACGCTTCAGCTTGACAATCTCCATGATGGTTGGTGCAATCTCTTCCACAGTTTGCTTCATCTCCTCGTCCGTCTCACTCGGCGTTCAGTGCTAGACTGAGCGAAATCACTGCTGTGCTTCAACTAAGAATGTATCAAGGCCATTCCTGTAGCGCCCTCTATTCTTGTCTGAGGACTGATCAACTACAAGGAATGCATGCGCAGATGATGACCATACGTCATTGCATATTCTTCTGAATTCGTCAAAGGTCATGTCGGATCCCACATGATCTCTGTACAAATGTTTCATATTCAGTTCGTCTTGTTTAAACATGATTAGAAAATTGGCATTGTCACGTATCAACTGTTTTGGTATACGGCTATAAGTCTGTGCCAGATAAAATGCATCAACGTTACTGTGTCGACCAGTGGTAAAGTAACGTCTGATGGCTTCCTGTTGCTCACAGATCACATCGTCGAAAATTATTATCGAGTTGGCGGGCAACTCATGCGGTGCAGGTATCTCTTCACATGTGTCACACTCGGTGTAGCTCAGTTTAGGTCCAAGGTCTTCCATAATGGTGCGCAGTAGCTGATACTTTGGTTGAAATGCAGTTTTTGAGTAGAGATAGATGTTTGAAAATGAGATTCCTTTAAGATCAAAAAGCATGTTGAACAGTAAATTGGTTTTTCCACAGCCTGACGGTCCACATATAATGCAGCGCATATGGTTGGGGAACAAAGGCCCATGACGTTTCTTTGCATTCATTTCTGGGTCGGTCAGACCACAGCCTCTCACCACTTGATCAAAGTCAATTATATTGAACCTGTGACTCCTTTGCACAACCGGCTTCATCACACTAAATCTGCTCTATCAATCCAAGAGTCGTGACTGCGATCTTATCCTTTCCAGCGCACCAACAGTTTATTACCTTTCCTTCTCAGCACTCTGGCAATTTCAAAAACACTGGGTACTTTGGTTTTCACAATCTCTTCTGCATAGAATCCTCCTTGCACATGCTGTCCTCTGCAATCTTCCAACTCGTATGTTACAGGCACTGTAGGTCGTACACGTGTTACTGTGAACAGCTCATTTGTCCAATTGGGTAGGTAGCCCTTGTCGAATGTCATTTTATACTTGCTTATTCGAACCTTATCACCTGGATCGACTGTTTGGTGAACACCTGGATAGAACCGGTTTTCAGATTTGTCCAACAAGCTCTGTTGATACTCTTGACGTTGTTCACTAAGTCTGGAGAGCAGTAATGTCTCATGCTCTTTTGTAACATCAACCGGTCGCATACCTATTGTCCTATGAATTCTTCCATTGTACTCTTTGACAAGTGAGGTTAGAATATCTGTCCAGCGATAGGTTCCACGCTCAGTGAATTTGATCCACATTAAATGTTTAAGTGTTCTGTTGAAACGTTCCACTATTGAAGCCTTCTTATCTGAATACGTTGAATAGTGATTGATGTCATAGTGTTTCACAAGTTGTTGAAACTTTGAATTGAACCACTCTTTACCATCGTCAGTTTGCAAGTGTTTCATTGGATTCTGCTCAAATATAGGATGCATTGCCTTGACAACTGCATCAGCTGACTTGTTCTTTATCGGAATAGCGTAAGCATACTTGCTCAGACAATTGATAATTGTAATAATGTACCTGTATCCTTTGTTCTGACGTGCATACGGTATCATCTCAACTAGATCAGCCTGATACAGATCATCTAGCCCCTTCACAGTTACCATACGTGTTGGGAAATTCCGACGAGCTGACCTGTGCAACTCTCTTGCTATTGTAGCCTTCTCCATACTGATACATAATATATGTTTACATAATATATATACTAGGCATTGAAATGGCGCCAGAATGTCAGTGATTGTTGCACACAGTCACGTTTTTCCTGGATGGCGTCAAGGTCAGTACTGCTGCACACAAACATGTTTTTTCCTGCATCATACCAATGAAGCTGTCAAGGTCAGCAATTACGTAACACATTTGCATAATATTGCGCAATTCCACAGACATGTTTCATTGGTATGGCGCCAAAAGGCTAGTTTAAGTCAATCATGGGTTAGAAATTAGTAGCCGACACGTGGATATACAATATTTATTGACAATAGAAATGATATACATACAGTTTAGTCCATGATATCGACAAGCACCCAATGGTACAGTTGTCCCAGGTTGGCAGCAATTTCACACAGTCCTTTGCCAAGAGGGAATTGTAAAATAATAGCATCATTGTAAAGATTACTTATGAAGGCTTCAGGAAAGCATAATGACACTGTTTCCACAAAGTTTTGTAATGTTCCAAATGGTTCAGGTTGTTCTTTGTAGCCGAAACAGAATAGTGGTTGCAGAATCCAGTGGTTGCTGGTAACATGTTGACAATCTCCACAATCGCACATTATATCGCTCTGCTGGCTCCACTGGTGATGGCTGGTGGCGGTGAGTTGTCCAGAGTCTTCGGTACAGCTGTAGTAGTAGAGAGCGTAGGACAGTGTGGTGTACAGACCATGTCTGATGCAGCAATGATGGCTTCAAGAAAGCCCAGCGATGTGAAGGATGGGTGGAGACAGGTGCGCAAATTGTATGCGCAATGGACTCATCGGCACAGGTCCTCCTCCACATTGCGTTCTGCAGCCAGCTTCATGTACCATTCGTTAACGTCACGGCCCATTGCATCAATGGCTTCCTGTGTAGTATTCCGGTGTAGCACCATTCTTGACACCAGGCACTGACGTATGTGGAACACATTTGATTTATCCAGTCCATGCTCCCTTGATGTTAGAAATTCCTCAGTCCTGTACTCTGGGTCCAACGAGCTAACGCTCACAGCAGCTGCCACAAGTAGATAGTATGTTGCCTGCATCATGATTGAAGGTCATCCGCCGATGCACGTCCATTTATAGCCTCAATGCTCATTAATTCTTGGAAGTAATCATGACGTCACTGCTGTCCATGACGTCATCATCACTGCTGTCCATGACGTCATCATCATTACGAGCCCGCTTTGTGGGAGGCTGGTCTTCATCACTGGAAGTTCTTTTGTTACTGAGCTGATGGTGCCCAAATGCCATAGTGCTGATGCCATCATCCATTATGCTTCGTTTTTCATCAGCATTGCTAAGGGCCTTCTTCTTTTGCACAGTCGTCATGATTTGGTGTTTTCGTGTGCTGAACATGACTTGCTCTCTATAGATCGCCTCATCTCCATAGAGGCAGTCCAGGTAGTCGTGGAAGCCGATGTAGCATTTGGCATCGGGATGATCCTTTGATAGCTCTTGACCCAACACAGGTCGCCGTACTCCCTTGGCCTTCTTGATGAGTCCACTCTTTGCCTGGCTAGGATCAGGATTGTAGCATCGACAGGCGTACAGCTTGGAGCGCAGTCCAACATACTCATGAGGAGCTCTGGCTGAATACTCATCTTTGAACTTCCCCAACACCATTTTGTTTGTATGAGAGTAGCAAGGATGGTCGGTTGGGTATTCTGACGTGTCAAAGATATCTCGCAGCTCCTTGATGTTGAGTATATCCTTGTACATGTCTTCTGTCTCAACCAGGTAGAAGAGGCTGTCTGTGTCCTGGTACAATAGCTTGAGACGATCGTTGTAGATTGGTTTCATCACATCATAGTGGAATTCGTACATTAGGGTTTTACTGATGTCCAACACAGATAGTCCAACGTAAATCGGTTTGTTGAGATTAACTTTCTCCTGATGTAGGGTGACTGCACAGATGTTCTCTCCAAAGATGATTCGATCCTTGAATGATGGTCGGGCTACAAGCTTCTTTAGACGGTTCTCACAGTTCACCAACTCCATGTTCATACGCTTCCTCACATTCTCCATGGTCTTGCCAAAGACAGCGTTATTCATTAGTTTGAAGAAGTTTTTCTCAAACTTATTCTTTGACTGCTGTCTGAGACTGGTATTGAGCTGGATGTAGGAAGCTAGGAAGTCGGTCTGCTCAAATCTCACACCTCGATGGACCTTGGTTATTCTCAAACCATGTTGGACAGCTTGTTTGAGAAGACGGTAGTGGCAGACGTAGCGTGTATGCGAGTTCAGCGTTGTCATCAGGCGAACATATCCAGATTTCTGCGTTTTCCGGTTTTCTGGTAGGAATGGAAACTCGTTGTGTAGATCATGCAGTTCGGCAGGGTACTCCACATCAACCTCGAGGATGTATCCAATTTGCTGTCTATCAGCAACACCTGCAATGTCTCTGGTCACTGCCTCCAGTTCCTCTTTGCCCATCCATTGGAATTTCCGGCAAGGAAGTGGATTGCTCATTGCCCAGCCATACAGGTTGTTGGCGTCTGTGTACAGGAGGTAGGATGTAGGTTTCTCTGGATCCACAGGCGCCCCAGTATACTGGTTGTTGGCAATGGCATGGCGGTGAATGCAGGTGGTGATACCTCCTCTGATACCTCGTTCAATAAGCATGTACATGTCGTAGTCGGTCAGCAGCTCAAGTTCCACCTTTGTACTTTTGAGCATAACATCAAAGGAGAAGCCTGGTGATGTGAAATAATGAGCACAGTCCAGATCGTATGTCCTCATGCACACGTCTCTAAAGCTTTCAAATACATCAGCCAGCAGGAGCACATCTGATTTTAGATAGAGATCGCTGTACTCTCCCAGGGTGCTACAACTGAACTGGCGCCAGACACATTGCGCATGTACATAGTCCTCATCACTGATACCGCGATCTGTTAGCCTACTGTAGAATACATCTTTTGGTGGCAGCGAAGTTTCCTCCAATCTCTCCCATGAGTTGCAGTACTCGTACGGGAACACACCTTTACGGGACACAAGAGCCAGTTTATCTCTAAACTGTTTAGAGGTGTGCACCAATACATTGGCAAGATCAGAGGCATTCTCAGCTGTCTTGACAAGATTCGTTACCAGGTTGTCCAGACTGTCGGGTGTAAACCGGAATGTATCGATGAATCTCAGATGGAGACTCTTTGAGATGTGCTTGGTGAAGGATATATATTTTTCAGATGTGTTTGGAATAACTGAAATTTCAGATTTGTCAGATCCAAGATGAGGAATGATCAAGTGGGTATCATAATTTGAGGAATTGTGGAGGAATACAGGGATGTAGGTTTGACGACGTCTCTGCAGGTTGCACTTGTTACATAATGCATTCCGGTACAACCCGGTCATATGACAGTGGTCCCGAACCTTGTCATTGGTGAACTTCTTGTGACAAGCTCCACAGAACTCAACCGCATCAAAATCTACCTTTTGTTTGTCAGAGAGCGGGGACATCCTTGTCTGATGACATTCAATGGCTTCTGCAATATTGGTTGCAACCTCAGTCAGTGTCTTCATGAAGTGGGCAGCAGCATCTGGCCCACGGTACACAATTGGGTCCTGGGGAATTAGTTTGCTTATGGTGAGCCATGAGGGGAATTGTTGAATGTCCCTCACAAAGTAGAGGCAATAACTCATTGCCTTATGGTATTGGAGAACTCTTGTAGCCTTTCCAATCCATCGCTCTGGGGCTCCACCATCTTCCTCAGGAGTGGGCTGCTCCAACAAGCACTCAAAATCTGCATAGGCAAAAAGTGGTAACCTATACTTGTTCAAGTGCTTTTCAAACTTCATGGTAGGTAGGCTTCCATCATCATTGGGCTTGGGCATCACAATCCTTGCTGTCCGGTTCTGGGCGCAAAACTCTTCATGCTCCTTCATCCTGCGCTCGCCTTCTCTGCTGAGGGTGTAATGGGTGAAACAGCGTCTGCAGATGATAATCTGTCCTTTACGTTTTGTCAGCTGGGCTCGCAGCAACTTTTCAAAGTTCTTTATCCAGCAGTAGTGGCTATTCACTTCCAAGTCATCACCATCCGCTGTTTCACTCTCACACTGCAGGAGTAGATCAGTATGGTCGGCCTTGATTTCCTTGACAACTCGTCACGGGAAGATGTTGTTGTCGGCATCGATACCATAGACATTGACCGATACTCTGGGATTGTTCCTCTCAAAAGTATCGATCTGGTTGATGGTGGTGGGGAAAGACAATCCGGAAAAGTTGTACTTGTCGGTCAGCTGGTAGTACCGGTCATTGACCCGCTCTGGATGTGCTCCTTGGACATGCTTGGCAAGCATGGCCCACTTGAAGCACTGCTGGTCCTTGTTCTTTGGGTTTATCACAGCCAACCTTGCTGCAATCTTGGTAGGCAGCTCGATGTATGATGATCCCCGCAGCGGCGAATACTTGCTGATATGGATGAGTAGGCCATCGATGTTGAGGAGGGTCCATCCGCTGGAATTGCCCTCAAACTTGGCTTCCTCCTCCAACATTTTCTGGCATGCCGCCTTGACAATGTGGGCGAGCTCTGTGATGCTGACCACCGAATAGTTGGGCGTCTTGAAGGCCACATCTTGGAACTCCTCCTTCTCCTGGTTCTGCTCATCGAGGCTGCTTTTGTAGTAGGTAGCCTCCAACATCAAGTTGAATTTCACAGTTCCATGATGCAGAAACTCGTTAGAGATGGCCGTAATGATTCTGTCCTCAAGGCTGTTGAGCAGGGAGTGGAAGTCCTTGGCTGGATCATCCATGCAGTTGTTGTTGTAGAACAGGGTGCGGAGGCAGGAGTTGAAGGTGTCCTCCAGCACAACAAACTCTCCCTGAGAGCCCTCGGTCATCTCGGTTGTCCCAAAGGTCTCCAAACATACCTACTGACGAGTTGTCAAATATCATTGATAGTTCAAATAATAAAAAAACTGTAGGAATGGATGGGGTATCCAGTAAAATTCTGAAAGAATGTAAAGATCAATTGTTAGACTCTTTGATTCATTTGATCAATCATTCATTAGAACAAGGTGTTTTTCCAGATAACTTAAAAGAGGGGAAGATCTTGCCAATCTTCAAAAGTGGTGATAGAGAAAAGGTAGAAAACTATAGGCCCATTAGTATTTTAAATGTAATAAGTAAAATTTTTGAAAGAGTAGTTTTAAATAGGTTACTTCTGCACCATCAAGAAGCTTACTTTATCTGTGATGAACAGCATGGCTTCCAGAAAGGGAGATCAACAAAAACAGCCATAGTTTCTCTAGTTGAAAAACTGATAGATATAATAGATTCAGGTGATAAAGCTACTGCAATCTTCTTAGATTTGTCAAAGACATTTGATTGTGTTAATCATAGAACTTTATTGGAAATACTGCAAAATGTAGGTGTAAATGGGGTTGAACTGAAATGGTTTGAATCATATCTTATTGGGAGAAAACAATGTGTAGAACTAACTACAGTAGTTGGTAATAGTATAGTAAAGAATAAATCTAATTAATTAGAGGTGCAAGCTGGAGTGCCTCAGGGGTCAATACTAGGTCCATTGCTTTTTTGTTATATGTCAACCGTTTACCTAAAAAACTAATTAGTGGTAGAGCCCTCTTATTTGCTGATGATACATCACTCATTTTCAGCAATTCCATTCTAGATAATTTAGAAATAAGTGCCCATATAGGTGTGCAGTCCATTGTCCAATTTTTAAATCAGTTGAAATTAACTATAAATAGTAAAAAATGCCAATACCTTCAATTCAAAAACAAACATAATTCAAATGAAGATAAGGCTATAAACGTGTTTGTAAACGATAACCAATTGGACCAGGAAAAAAAATTGCATTTCTAGGAGTTACATTGGATAGACGATTGACCTGGACTCCATACATTGAGAAAATATGTAGTAAAAGTTCATCTAGGAGTAGGTATTAATGGGAGTTGAGCCTACTCAATGGGAGCTGGGGGGCGTGGCCACCCCCCTTCCCCCTCCCCAGGTCAGCCATTTTGTAAACGCCCACCCCTTCCCCCCGTCGCAGTCAGCCATTTTGTTTTTTAAGGTTACCCACCCCCCTTCCATATGTGCCCTCACTTTATCCCCAATAAATTAAAGGGGAACCCCCGCAAGCTCAAATGAGAGAGGACCTTTCCCCCCGCCGGAAGGTCGCCCAATAAATATAGAACATGGATTTTATATCTATATATACATGCTTGCAATTAGTATATCTATGTTTGGGCATATCTGTAACCTATATCTGTATATACAACATACACATCTTTATACCTTTATATACTTGCTTGCAATTACTATATCTATATTTGCAATAGCATCAGCCCCCCGCCCCTGACACCGCTTTAGCTATTAATTACAATGGCAGCTGCACACGTGCTACCTCCTGCTGTGATTCTCAAAGCCCTCTCTCTCTTTCACATGTGCAGGGTCATTGCAATAGCATCAGCCCCTCGCCCCAGCCAATGCTTTAGCTATTAATTAAAATTGCAGCTGCACACTTGCTACCTCCTGCTGTGAAAAAAACAACTTTATAACATTTAAAGGCAGAAGTTGGCACATGCACAAGTTTTGTGTGTGTGTGAGAGAGACACGCTTTCTCTCTCTCAGGTCATTAACCTTAGAATTTGATGGTTACAATTCATGACTAGCAGGAGGGGAACTGCACACAGAAATAGATACTTCTACACTCCTTGATTCCTTGATTGATAGCGTTGTAATAGCCGTTCTTGTTGGGGCAGTAAAAACAGACTACTATCATATTTTATCGTTGGCTCATTCATTTCAATACGCCTAAAAAACTCACCAACCGTATGTTCCGGCAATAGCCCTCTTCCCTCCAGCTCTTTATGATCAAACGTCCTGGCAGCCATTACACATTTTTCTATCAAATAATAGGCATATCTATACATCAGCTCATTTAAATATCTCTTGAAATCTCGATTATTATGCACATAATCCATTAATAGGTCTTGTGATATTTTTACAGCTGTGTTAAGTTGTTCATATGAGATGAATCCTGCTTTTTCAATTATAAACTCATTTTTAGTGAGTAAATTTTGGAAAAATCGCAGCGTGTACGCCGGGCGTATTACTCAACTATTTGTAAAGCTATCGTCTCAAAACTATATTTAAATGAAAATACAGAAAAAATTGAGCCACAGAAGCACAATTTCAAATATGAAACTCTTTTCGTAATATTAAATAAAAACGATCAAAAATGACATGGAGAAACTAACCTCTAATAGCAGATTCGTCAAAAAGTGTCAGAAAACAGTATTTAGAAAATCAATAATGAATTATCTGCAGCATGACACAATCATCATATAAATTATGCTTTTTTTCATATTTAATCATGTACGTAATTAAAAAAAGACGTTTTTTAAAACAATGTAAAGATGACATACACTTTGCAGTTCGCCTTGTACCATACATATTTGCAATCATTAGATCGATCGGATTGACTAATCAATATTGACAGGGTCTCAACTATCGATACGGCTCTGTCGACACTATTGTACAAGGTCGATATGTACCAATAACAAAACTACTACATTTTTTCACGACCTTTCAAATCTACACATGTGGAAACATTTTGTGCATGCACAGAAGCGTAGTCTGCGTGAATGGACCGAAGTGGAATGGAAACTGTAATGGAACTGCATAACCAAACCTTTCCTAACCTGGCTAGATGTGACTGAACCACCTCAAATTTACACCACCGACAAATTTAAAACCACCAACAAATTTACAGAGGTGGTTCAGTCAGATCTAGCCAGGTTAGGAAAGGTTTGGTTATGTAGTTCCATTCCAGTTTCCATTCCACTTCGGAATGACAGTAATGTAGAATGACCAATCTATCAAAAATGTTGGTTGGTAGTAGCATACATAAGAAAAAGACTATTATTTTTCTTTAATAATGGATTTTAATCAACTAATATATTTATTTATATATATCATCTAATTTTTAAAAATTATTAAGCTTATTTTCAATGATAATATCAATTATTTTCTTAAATTGCAAAAGCTGCGAGTCAAATAATGACAAGAAATAGTCGATATGATCATGATCGATACTCGATCTGACAAACAATCGAGAAGTCAAAATAATCGATCTGCAATATCGTATCGTGCATAGTCCAATTCCAATAGTCGAGAGTGACATTTGTGTTCAGACTTTTACATGTCCAAAAAACTATGTAATCTTACATATTTTAAAATGAAAAATACATTGAATGTCAACTAAATTAATGCTAGTTCTATTACCCATTAATCAAGAATATAATACATTGATAGAGTGTTAGAATATTGTTTACTGACACTTTATTGACGGATTCGCAATTAGAGGTTAGTTTCTTCATATCATTTTTAAACGTTTTTATTTAATATTCATAGAAGTGTTTGACATTTGAAATTGTGCTTCCGCGTCTCAATTTTTTCTGTATTTTCATTTAAATATAGTTTTGAGACGATAGCTTTTCAAATAGTTGAGTAATACGCCCGGCGCGCATGCTGCGATCTTGCCTAAATTTTCCCTATTGAATTCATCTCGAGTGAGTAGTTTATCTCTTTCTGCCTTTGCCTCTTTGCTAATAATTTTCATCTCATTATTGAGGGTATGTCTAGTCACCAGCACACTAGCCTTCTCCTGCTCAAATTCTCTCCTAGTTAAAACAACCTGTTCTAAATCATGCATGCATTTTTCCAACGCATTGTTAATTATACTTAATCCACTATTGAGATTTTCAAATGACACAAGTTGGCTTCTTTCATTGTTAAATTCACTCCTAGTTAAAACAGCTTTCTTCAACTTGCTCAATTCAAATTTCAACTTGTCAAAATTCGCTACTAATTTTCTTAACTCCTCTAATTGTTTTCCATGCGGACGATGCATTTGTCCGAATCTATCTGTACTCATCATTCAAATGTCGAAATTAATTACCAACAACTCGGTACACCCGCTCCAGCGGACTTATGTGTCAAATTGTCTAATGAGCTGCCTTCCTAGAAGGAACAGCATGCGGCGGATGGTCCAACATTATCAGCATAGCTCCCCTCTTTAGTCGGCTATTCTCTCACTTTACATGATGTTTCGCAGAGGGGCGAGGCGACCTCTCTTGTATTCCTTTTTACTCTCTCTTTCGCTATAGCTGCTGCTGTTCCAACGCAGGCTGTCACAGCAATGTGCTCACATATCTCTTACCGAATGAACTTGCCTTCCCATAATTCGTCCAATATTGAATGAATTTCGATATCATGACCCGAATTTCCCGCGTTTTTGAGGCATACAGGAGTGACAAGCGTTTGACTAGTTCATTAACGTCATCCCAAAATATGTAGTTTCTATCATGTGATTTATTTCTAACAAAATTCAATAATCCCTTCCCATACTTTGAAGGTTTTTTGGGTGGAAAAAGTTTCTGTATAATTTGAGATTTTTTACCAGAATTGCGAATTACGTAACCCTGGTTATTAATATGTACAGATGTCAGTGATAATATTTTCTTATATTTTGCCAAATCTTTGTTATTGTAGAGAT
Organism: Conomelus anceps; assembly: GCA_948455865.1. Classification (NCBI taxonomy): domain Eukaryota; kingdom Metazoa; phylum Arthropoda; class Insecta; order Hemiptera; family Delphacidae; genus Conomelus; species Conomelus anceps. The sequence goes on from OX418222.1 coordinate 14,527,151, forward strand.
TTGAATTCGGCCTACTGTTAAACAATAGTTCCATCAAACCATGAGTCATTCTAAACCTTTCTCCACCAACAGTGATAGAATTCTCATCAAAACTTACAGGCTCGTCACCAATAAAATATAAATTTTGTTTATGATTAAATTGTATACCATAAGGAATAGAATTATCTAATTTCTCATTATGAAACACACTTAAATAGTTCTCTAAAATTTCTTCTATTCGAGTGCGACGGCTAGTAATATTCAAAGTCGAATCAAAGAAAGCAGATTTATCATTAGCAGAAATAATTTTATCTTCCTCCCCCTCCTTCTTTATCTCCTTCTCCTTCTCCTCCTTCCCCTCCTTCTCCTCCTCCTTCTCCTCCACCTCTAACGGTTCAACCTTGTATTCTTTTTCGTGCTTTACTGTTTCATTGGCAGAGATTGTGCTCTTTTTGAGTTCAATTAATGGAGTAATTATTGGTTCCAACCTTTTACGATTAAATTCTTCATTCTGCGTAAAACCCAATAAATTCCTATGCTTATCCAAAATAGTTTTTCTCAACTTTTTAATTCTATCTGTTAAACTTTCCGCACCGTGTGCGAGACGTTTCTTAACTTTCTTCATTACTGTCATGGTGTTGAATGACAAAAATCGTGCATACACCGAAGTTACCTCATTGCAAAGGAATCTTTATGAATTTGTCCAACTGCTCTCTGTATCTTCCATTTTCAGCCTTACATTCGGTAAAAATTGAGAGAAATTTATGTGGTGCATTTGACCACACTTTGTTACATATTTTTCTGAAATCTGCAAAAGTCATATCTTCCCCTACGAAATCCCTATAAATCAATTTCAAATTTAATTGATCAATTTTAAAAAAAATTATCAAATTTGCATTGTCTCGGATGTGGTGCTTCATTATCGCACCGTAACTTTGTATCAAGTAGGCCGTGTCAATTTCGCGATGTCTAACCATCGTGAAAAATTCACAAATTTGTGGTACACGACTTAGTTGAAGATCGTCAAAAATAACAAATGAAAACCGATCAACTTTGTTGGGGTGAGGTATCGATTCAACATCATCTGATAAATGAAAAGTAACACATTTTATTTTCGAAAATACCTTTTTCAAAAACTCATATTTATCCTGGTACAGAGACTTGCTGAATAAGTATAAATGTTTAAACTTTAATCCATTTTTATGGAAAATTAAATTCAAAACTGTGTTTGATTTTCCACTACACAATCTTCCAATTAAAAGAATATGTGCATTATGTGGTAATAAACTACCATTTTTATTCTTGGTTTACCTGTAATAACCTCATCAAAATTGATGATGGGTATGGTGGTATCCTTTACCATTGTATCACTATGATAGCCAATGGATAACTGAATAAAACGCATGGTTCAACATTTTATATCAATTTATTGATAATATTTTTTCAGTTCTTTTCCAATATACCACATTTTGCTTATTTACAATATAATACATATTTACAATATAATACATATTTACAATATAATACATATTTACAATATAATACATAGTATTTACAATATAATACATTTCGCTTATTTACAATACAGTTCTTAACCTAGTAAATTCTTTCTCTCGATCCATGTAGGTTTGCTGAAACCTAACCATTTAACCAATATTTTATCTTTATTTTTCCTTATAATTTTCTCTACTAAATAAACTTTCTGCTCCTCCTCATCCAGCTTTGTTTTTTTCATTTCTTCTTCGTAGAAACGGCCAGAAATTATTTCCCCTTTCAAATCACGCAAGATGTAAGTAGGCGGCTTAGTTGGATAGACTGAATGAATTATAAATAATTCCCCACTCCAATTAATATTATATGATTTGTCGAAAACCTGTCTGTACTTACTAATGCGTACAACATCACCCAATTTAAATTTCGGTTTTATTTGTTTAGATTTCAAACGTAAGTTCTCATTGGCCGCCTTATTAAGCGATGCTATTATATGATTTTGATGTTTTTTGCGAACATCAGATGGCTGCATTTGAATTGATCTGTGAAAGGCCTTATTATATTATTTTACGATTGTGGGTAATGCACTCACCCAACGTTTTGTTCCATGCTGTGTTAAATATTTATAGATTTTTGATTTAATAGTTCTAATAAAACGTTCAACTATTGCAGCTTTTTTCTCACTAAAAACATGGTAATGTTTGATATTATACCTATCCAATAATGCTTTTACTTTTGTATTAAAAAATTCTGTACCCTGATCTGTTTGAAAAAATTTAACATTCTTATTTTTACGAATAATTGGTTCAAGCGCAGCATACACAGTGCTAGCACTTTTGGTTTTTATTGGCACACAATAAGCATATTTCGAAAAACAATCAATCAGAGTAAGAATAAAATTATAATTCAAATTATCTCTCGCCAGCGAGCTCATATCAATCAAATCTGCTTGCATAAGCTCTGATTCACTTTTTAATTCATATTTTCTCCTATTAAAATGTACTCTTGGAACAGAATGCAATTCTTGTGCTAATCTCTGCCTAAGATTATTCATTTTTGTTGACATCACACATGTGTGATTGTATCTCAACTAAGCAGGGCAGGCATGCGTCGTGTGGGTAATCTATTTTTAACCACCCTCTTTTTGTGAAGCAACACCCCTCACTTCCTTCTCCACTACTCACTCACCGCCGCGCACTTTGAGAGGAAGGTTCTCCTCCTCCTCCTTCTTCTTCTCCTTCTTGCTCTCTCTCTTGATGAACAGTGAGTGATACACACGTTAGTTCGGCTCCGTTTTCAAACAGCTTTTTCGTAGGGTTAATCAAAGAAGTTCATTTTAAACTATATATCAACGTGTTCAGTTTTGAAAGTAGAGTACAACTGTGTAATTGTTTTTTGATCAATTTAAAGAATTCGTGAGTAATCATCTAAATAAGTTCAAATTATCGACAAAGCAGTTCATATATATATATTTCAAGCCGTTTATACCCATTCAAGTCAACAATGGGGAGAAACCAAGGCACACCGAGCCGGAACGCTGCACCCACTCAGGTACCTTCCGAGTCTATTTTGGGCGTCCTGTCCGACGAGTTTCTTCTAAAAATGAAACAGCAGGTGGAGGAAGCAGTCAACGCAGCAGTGACAATGGCCCTGCAGTCGATGTTTGCCGAGTTTGAAGCCTTGAAAGAGGAAAACAAAAGGCTAAATCGAAGGATCAAGAACGCAGCTTATCTCTATCTGGCTGATAGAGATGACCTCGAGCAGTACGGAAGGCGGCACTGCCTTCGTATTTTCGGCATCCCCGAACGTGAGCGAGAGGACACAGATCAGCTGGCAATGCAGCTCTTTAGAGAAAAACTCAACGTGAACGTTAAAATAGAAGACATCAACCGGTCACATCGAGTTGGGAAAAGACAACCCCCTGCGTCTGGACAAACACGGCCGAAAGATCGCCCAATTATTATTCGGTTCTGTAGTTACAGAACCCGGCGAATGGTCTTCGACGCCAAGAAGAAGCTCAAGGGGACCAACGTCACGATCCGCGAAGACCTGACGACACACCGGCTGCGTATCCTGAACGCTGCAGCTGACCGCTTCGGCCACCGCCAAGTTTGGAGCCAGGATGGGCGCATCAAAATCGCCACTTCTGAAGGAGGATCCAAGAGGGTGCACACCATCGAGAGGCTGGCCGATCTGTTCAAAATAAAGGTGAGCTCTTAAATATAAAATAATCATTATGTAGCCTATTGATGCAGATTATACTCTTAGCAATTTTTTTTCTCATCTCATACTGTTCTTGTCTACGTATTCTTTTAATTGAGGAATTTTAAAAGTATGCTAGTTTCGACAAGCTACTAACTGAATTTCAATCAGCCAATTAATCAATTTGAATATTCTTCAATAAATACCCACTAGTATAACTCTTATAAAATGATTTATTAATTTTCAAGATTTCAATTTAAATCGCGTGATTAAATGAAAGATCGAATGCAATAATAAATAATACTGTAATTTATTCGCTCTATTCAATTTATTTACAATAATTTAGTAATGGTTCATTAGCTTATACTTAATAATAAAATCATTTGCTTTTGATTAACTATAAAATTGAGTTGAGTACATAATGATATAAAATATAGTACAACACAGCCACCAATTGAACAAGCTTGCAATTATACATGACTAGTACATAACGGTGCCTATCATTAGCTTATTTACAAAATAGGTTACTATACCATTCGATTCGTATCCACTAAGAAGAAAAATGTTCTAGTTATCTGACTTTCTCTACATTTATAATCTGGAATCGGAAATTTATATTTTGTTTTCTATTCCCCTGTCACTAGCATAACTTGTATTCATAATTTTCCACTATTATTCCTTATAAAAGTCATCATTATGGAATCTAAGGTCAAATATTCGAATAATCCACGATTGATTTCCGTCTTTCTTGAACTACTATGTTCAATATCAGTCTTCATGGACAGAATTTTTTCCACTTTTATTTTTTCTTCTTATAAATATGGGATTAAATTGATTTTTTTTTCTGTCCCTGCCTTTGGTTCTTAGTCGTTTTCATCAATAATAATAATAATTGCGATGTTTGTCTTCTCCTTTCTTCCCTTCAGTAATAAGTTACTTATTTTATGCGTTATACTAATCCGTTTTTTTTTCAGCCCTTCTTCATCAAATCGCTTTTTTTCGACTTATCTTTCCTACCCTCCTTTGCTATTCCACGATACTTCCCCCCCTATTTGCTTGTCTTCTTATTAGGCTGAGCCTCACGCTCATTAACCTTTTTCCGGTCAGTCACACTTTCTCTTTGCACTCCCATTCTTCGCAACCTCAAATTCACCCCTGTTGATTGTACACACCATTCTATCATCTCTCCCTACACCACCCACACACTTACTCGGTCTGTCACTCTTCCTCCCTCTCATCGTCTTTCCCCGCGCGATTATTCTTTCTGTCACTCGCTTGCTTTTGTTTCTTTCTTGTTTCGTATGAAATTTGATTCATAGCTGGAAGAAAAATCATTTCTACATTCTCTATTACGTCTCATTGCGTTCCTTCCACCATCTTTCCCACTCCACAATCCGTTAATCACCCACCCGTTTTTCTTATCACTTTGCTCATTTGCTTATTGCTATATTCCATCGTTCTATTGCCATTTCTGTCTCCAATATCACGTCACCACCCTTTCCAACGCTCTTGTCCACTATCTCATCCTTTCATACTTCCTCCTGTCATTGTATTACACTCATTTAGTCTATTTCCTTAGTCAATATATATATATTTTTTTTCTTATAGATGACTTCAATAATAATTATCAAACATGTAGCTTGTCTCTGGCTGTTGTTTCTGCTCGCTTTTTTTTGTCATTTACAGTTGCGCTGGTTTCCGGCAGCTGTGACCGAAAACAACATATCTGCTTCCGACCACCACTCATCTGCATCATGGGCCTACTCGCTGGAGCCTGCAACCTTTCTGTACAGTTGAACTTTGAAAACGTGCAAATAATAGTGACGGAGCCTGAACTGTCAACGCACTATGGACTTTGCCAATCAAGTGTCTTTTATTGTTTTATTTAGGTTAAGTCATGTTAGTTTTAGTCTTCATCTCATGTTCATGCTTTGCTCTGTGTTTGGATGGATGTCGGTCGGCGATTTCACTGATGCCCTCCACTGATGACTCTGCTCGCTCGGCCTTACCACATAATAACCGCGACAATGGTGCTATGCTTTCTAATAAGCTTCGACCCTATAAGAGATACTTTAAGGCTGCACACCTTAATGCGCAATCTCTTAATTGTCACATTGATGAGCTCAGAGCAATTTTTCGTCTTCAAGACTTCAATATTATTGGAATTTCTGAATCTTTTCTGAAACCAAGTATCTCATCCAATCAAGTTTCACTGCCCGGTTACACCCTATTCCGAAATGACAGATTAAATAAAGCGTGTGGGGGTGTTGCAGTATATGTTCAGGACGGAATAAAGACTAAAATATTAACCACATCAGAACAAGAATATTCAGCCAGACCCGAGTTTATGTTACTAGAAATAGCTCTATCCAGTTCAGATAAATTACTTGTTGGTATTTGTTATCGCCCTCCAAAAATAGGTCATTTCACGGATTTTGAGAACGCTTTGCTTTCTTTTATGCCTAATTATAGCCGCATTCTAGTAATGGGAGACATGAATACCGATCTTAACATGACAAACCGTAATTTTGACTATCACCAACTAACTACAATATTTGAATGCCTTAACCTGACTATTGTGCCACTCGAACCAACTCACCATACAAACGAATCTGACACGTTAATAGACCTTCTAATAGTTAGCGATCCCGATGAGGTAGTATACTCAGGCCAGACCTCAGTCCCAGCTATTTCGGCACATGACTTGATTTACTGTGTACTTTCTTACAAACCACCAAAACCAGCACAAAAATTTATTACATTCAGGGACTTTAAACAATTTGATGAAGCTGCTTTTATCACCGATGTAGCTCGGACTCCATGGCATGAGATTGAGGATTTATCCTCAGTTGATGAAATGGTAGAGACTCTTGAAGACTGGATTTTAAAGATCTATGATAAGCATGCACCCACTGTGACAAGAAGAATTAGTAGTAAACGACGTGTACCTTGGATGACTAATGATATATTACAGTTGATGGGAAAAAGGGATTCAGCTCACAGAAAAGCTAAGAGAACAGGTGACCTAGATACTTTAAATGAATACCGACGTCTAAGAAATAAGGTTAAACAAGAGTTACGTAACTCGAAAATCAGGTACTTGAACTCATTCATGACAGACAATCGACAAAACTCTGCATCACTATGGCGTGGAATTAAAGAATTTGGTTTTGGTAAACAGAAATCAAACACCCCTATCGACCTACCACTAGATGACATAAATGAGCACTTCGTTTCACATTCAGCTCAACGTGATGAGACAGCCATCCAAAATCACATCCATGACCTGAACAATCAGTTTATTAACTCAAGTATTCCATTAGCTTCTCAATTTCATTTTCATCTTATCTCTAAACATGATGCTCTTAAAGCATTCCAACATATAAAAAGTAATGCAACTGGGGCGGACAAAATTCCTATCAAATTCATCAAGAAAATATTATTTGCAGTTTTACCTACCATCATTTCCATTTTTAATACATCTCTCCAAAGTGGAAGTTTCCCCAAAAATTGGAAGTGTGCTTTGGTTCGTCCATTAAACAAAGTTGCCTCTCCAAATAAAGTTGAAGACTTTAGGCCTATTAGCATTCTACCAGCACTATCTAAAGTTCTTGAAAGACTCGTCCATTCTCAGATAGTTGAGTTCCTTGAGAAGAACAGTAAGCTACATAACTTTCAGTCAGGGTTTAGAAAATCCCACTCAACTGAGACAGCACTATTGCGTGTCACTGAAGATATCAGGTTGGCTATGGATCAACGAAAATGTACTGTTCTGAGTCTATTTGATTTCTCTAAAGCATTTGACACTGTTGATCATAAGGTTTTACTCAATAAATTAGCTCTGCTTGGCTTTAGTCATGAAGCCCTAATATGGTTCCAATCTTATCTCATAGGTAGAAAACAATGTGTCACTAATGTTAATAACAAATCCCAATGGAAAAATGTAATAAATGGTGTCCCACAAGGTTCTATTCTCGGTCCTCTTCTTTTCACCCTGTATGCTAATGATCTTTCCTCCATTATCAATTTTTCCAGTTTCCATACTTATGCAGATGACCTACAAATTTACTCCAGCTGTCCAAAATCAAAAATCAATGCAACTGTTGATAAGATGAATGAAGATATTAATAATATTATGAAATGGACCAGGAAAAATGGTCTTAAACTCAATCCTGTAAAAACGCAATCTATTATCATTGGTTATTCACGCTTGATAAATAGTATTGACTTGAACCTAACTCACAAAATCACAGTTGATGGCAATGTAATACCATACTGTAGTTCAGTTAAAAACTTGGGTATAACCATGAACTCAACTCTTGACTGGTCAGAGCAAGTTATTAGAACATGTAAGAAGGTTTTTTCAGCAATGCATCCCTTAAAGAAAATGCAAGATATTCTCCCTAGAAGTGTCCGATTGTTACTGGTTAAATCTCTCATCTTTCCACATTTCCTGTACTGTAATTCTGTAATGAATGACATGACAGTCATTCTGAATGATAGACTGCAGCGCAGTCAGAACTACTGTCTTCGGTACGTTTACTCTCTTCAATGGCATGATAGAATTACTCAATCCCACATTACAAGCTCAACTCTCAAACTCCCAGATCAGAGACTATTCAGAATAAACAAACTTGTCAGAGAAATCCTCAAATATGGCAAACCTAATTACTTTAAAAACGATTTCAAATTTGTTTCTGAAGGCAGACAGAATAATGTCTCTCATACAAGAACCGGGGATAATACGCTTAGGATACCGAACCACCGTACTACAATCTATACTAAATCATTTGTTGTAAGTGCTTGTCGGGCTTGGAACGCACTTCCTAATTCCATAAGGTGCATTGAGAGTCGAGCGGGCTTCACCTCATCATTGAAGAGGTATCTTTTGGAGGGAATGACTGCAT